>WNWK01034611.1:0-20344 GCA_009830355.1 Cherax destructor
GGGAACTTGATTGAAGCTAATAACATAGTGGTGTTTAGCTTAGATTCAGGAGATAAAATGTCCTAATAAGTCAATATTAAGTCTAAATTTGTTTACCTTGATTGGATATGGTAGATGAGATCCAGGATATAAATCTAAGGAAGGCGAAGCACCCTCCGAGATATAACATTAATAAGAAAAATATTGAAAAATTCAAAAATAAATGAAAAAAATGGGATAAAATTGGATTTTAGAAGGGGTGGGGATCAAAACTTTTTCTATGTATTATTGATATCGAGAAAATACCATGCCATATAGGGACACCTTCGAAAATGAAATATTCGAGAAAAATTAAAAAAATCGAAAATCGAGGAGCAGGGGCGATCCAGTAGAAGGGGATGGGGGTGGGAGTAGGGGGATAAAAGGGGGTGAGGATGGGGGTCTCAAAAAGGGTTGGGTTGAGGAGCGGGTCGGAAGCGGGGGAGAGCCCCCCCAAAAAAGTTAGTCGCTCTGAGTGATTGTACACTACTTAAGGGTGTGTAAAAAAGATGGGAGGGGGAGTAAGAAGGATGTAGGGTAAGGGGAAGGTGTGAGACGAGAGACGAGATGGGAGGTGGGCGAGGGAGGGAGGGAAAGTGTGGTGCGAGGAAGGGGAATAGGGAGGGAGGGGGTAAGGCAGGCAAGCAGGAAGGGAGAGCAGTTTAGAGAGGAGCATCAACAATCAACACTTAATATTATTCCATCAAACTCATCAACAATCACCAGCCCTCAATATTGTTCAACCAAATTCATCAACAATCATCAATATTGCACCATCAAACTCGTCAACAATCATTATCAATATTGTACCATCAAACTCGCCAACAATCATCAATATTGAACCATCAAACTCGTCAACACTCATCAATATTGTACCATCAAACTCTACAACAATCATCAGTATTGTACCATCAAACTCGTCAACGATCATCAATATTGTACTATCAAACTCGTCAACAATCATCAATATTGTACCATCAAACTTGTCAATAATCATCAATATTGTACCATCAAACTCGTCAACAATCATCAACATTGTACTATCAAACTCTTGAACAATCATCAATATTGTACCATCAAACTCGTCAACAATCATCAATATTGCACTATCAAACTCGTGAACAATCATCAATACTGTACCATCAAATTTGTGAACAATCATCAATATTGTACCATCAAACTCGTGAACAATTATCAATATTATACCAATAAACTCGTCAACAATCATCAATATTGTACCATCAAACTCATCAACAATCATCAATATTATACCATTAAACTCGTCAACAATCATCAATATTGTACCATCAAACTCGTCAACAATCATCAATATTGTGTCATCAAACTCATCAACAATTATCAATATTGTACCATCAAACTCGTCAACAATCATCAATATTGTACCATCAAACTCGTCAACAATCATCAATATTGTACCATGAAACTCGTCAACAATCATCAATATTGTACCATGAAACTCGTCAACAATCATCAATATTGTACCATCAAACTCGTCAACAATCATCAATATTGTACCATCAAACTCATCAACGCTCCTGGCTGAGGTCCGGTGCCTCCTGACCATGAACGGGAGAAAACTTTATTTGAATGTAAATGAAAAAAAACTACCTCTATTGCCAGAACCACCCCTCCCCATTCCCTCCCCCTCCCCATTCCCTTCCCCTCCTCCTTCCTTTCCCCCTCCCCTTCCCTTCCTCCTCCCCCCCAAAAAAATATATATGTTCGATATCGCTTTGCATATTTCCAGTTCACTGTTGCTGTATTTCGGCGCTATTGTTTTCAAATTCCCGCCCCCTAACCCCTCCTCCCCACCCCCTCCTCCCTACCCTTCCTCCCCACCCCCTCCTCCCCTACCCCCTCCTCTCCCTCCTTCACTGTCAAAAGTTGAATGTTTTTCTTTTTCAAAGTGTTGTTTTCTCTCTCTCTCTCTCTGCCAAATTGAAAATGCGGATCGCTCTCTACATTTCGCGGTTAGCGCCCCTCCACAATGCGGGGAAATCCGCTGTGAACTGAACGTAAGTTTGAATATGTTTGCTCCTGAGTTGAGTCCAACTGAGTGAGCATTTTCTGTGGTTTGTCTTTAATTTATGCTGGCTCTAGTTGTTTCTATAATAACAAGAATAATAATATTACTACTACTACTACTACTACTACTACTACTACTACTAATATTATTATTATTATTATTATTATTATTATTATTATTATTATTATTATTATTATTATTATTATTATTAGCTAATTGGGTTTAAAGACGATGGAGGGTCGTTAATAAGGCTCGTTATAACTTGTTCATGACCAGTCAAGAACACTTTAAGATCCTGGTAGTTAATCAGGGACACCTATATTCCCTGGGGGTACGAAAAGGCCAAGCTGGTGGGTACGAGACTGAACTGTACGAACAGAACATTTCCTTCCGAGGAACGGAAATGAATGTGATCACTGCCAAGGAAAAGGTTGTCAGCCTTCATCTGGAAGTTGTCAGCCTTCACCTGGAAGTTGTCAGCCTTCACCCGGAAGTTGTCAGCCTTCACCTGGAAGTTGTCAGCCTTCACCTGGAAGTTGTCAGCCTTCACCTGGAAGTTGTCAGCCTTCACCTGGAAGTTGTCAGCCTTCACCTGGAAGTTGTCAGCCTTCACCTGGAAGTTGTCAGCCTTCACCTGGAAGTTGTCAGCCTTCACCTGGAAGTTGTCAGCCTTCACCTGGAAGTTGTCAGCCTTCACCTGGAAGTTGTCAGCCTTCACCCGGTATCTTCCAGTTTGGATAAGTCTCGTTTACAAAGGAAATTTCACTAATTTCCCTTCACTCGACGACACTGCTGGTGTGGGGAAAATATTGTCCATCATGAAAAGAACTAATTGTGTCTTCCTGACGTTACTCTCATCCCGAAGAATTTTTTTTATGTATACAAGGGTTTTTACAATTATAGTTTAAGAGTTTCTACCTTTATTTATTACCTAAGAGCTGCTACCTACGTCAACTGTTACCTACGTCAGCTTTTACCTACCTCAGCTGTTACCTATCTCAGCTGTTATCTACCTCAGCTGTTACCTACCTCAGCTGTTATCTACCTCAGCTCATTTGAAAGTCTTTTTTTTGTTATGAATTATACGAAAAGGGAAGAGGATGCAGCTGAGGCCAGCTGTACGCCAGTGACTTCATTTTCCCGACTGACTTTATTTCAGTGATGTTGTTATGATGTACGAATATGCTCCAAACTCGAGATATTCTAGGAATGAATGATGTCAGATGAAGTGATATTCTTGAGAAGGGTACAGCCAGAGTGTAGTTGCAATATGTTGCCCGTCTTGTGATGTAGAAGCTGTCTTCTCCGTGTCCGCAAAGTGGCAATATAGATCGTACACAACACTAAGGCCATCCACATTTTTCCGGTTCTAAAGGCTCTGCTGATATGACATCTCTCCAGGTAGGATCCAGGCTAGAGATAAGTCGACTTCTCTATTCTGTACAGAAGTTGCAGGCAGTATAAGACAGTGGGGCATATGTTTTCAATGGTTATTGTGTCGATTCTAGTAGCGGGAATGCAAAATCATTTGCATTCCTGCTACCAAAATCGACACAATAACCATTGAAAACATATGGTGGAAGCAGTGGTCACAGCTGATGTGTTTGCCCGAGAGGGAAGGAAGAGGAAGGAAGTTTGTCTTCACTTCATCAGCCTACACAAGAAGCATCCGTCTCTCAACGAGTTATCCTGATTTTGTGTCTGCAAATCTCAGCATCCAGACACAGGTACATGCAGGATCCAGGCCGAAATTTTGGTAGCAGGAATGCAAATGATAAGGCTTTGGAGGCTTCTACTTTATTTGTATAAAGTGTGAGGTACACAGGCTGTGTTAGTGGCCATGGCCTGGGTGGGCCATGCCTTGGGAGGAATAGAGTAGTTAGGCCTTGTTGTCTGAGTGATGTCTGGGCGCCAAGTGATAGAGGGCCAGGGCGGGTCTGGTTGACGTGGGTACGCCTACCAGGCTTGCCCTCTGGCGGGAATATGAACTCAGCTGGCAGACAGCATGGCTGTCTATGCAGACAGCAAGGCTGTCTACACATACTGACGGTGGGAGCCCACTTATGCCTCGTACAAAATTTCGCAGCCTTTACTATCGAGCAGGGAGATATACCTTACTACTGTTAGTTTCTCGTTTGCCTCGCTTGCGCAATATACTACGTGGTTCTTGATAGTTTGGAATAAAATTTTACCCTTAGGATATCCACCTCATTTCCAGGTTGCAACAGCCTCCCATTCATTCTTACCACTGATCCAGCATTAAATTATGGAGCATAGATACTACCACTTGTGTTTTCTCGGAAATAAAGGTAACTTTCCATTATTTTCCCCAGGCTGACATAGCTATAAACTATATGTACCAGAGAACAGCTGGCATTTTCTCTCTTAGGTAAGTAAATGTCAGAACACAGTTACTTCATAGGCATGGTATTCTGGGATGAGATGAAGGTCTTTAAATAGTCATTTGTATGGGTGACGGACGGATAGAAACCACTTTATATGGCTTCCATGGGCGACAGTGATACAGTGAAAGATGAGATTGTTAATGAAGGAATCCGAATATAATTTGAATCATTGAAGGCAGGAAACTTCTGGTGTTCACAACTGAAAATATTCCTCCAGTTAGCAGAAAAAGATTTAAAGGTTCTCGGGCCACATCTGCCAACACGTGTTCGCCTGAGTCAGTTTTTCAACACTTCTGTGCATAATAAAAGTGATGACAAACATGTGGCTATTTTTGATCAAGAACCTTGTTTCAGCGTCATCAAAAACCTTGTTTCAGCGTCATCAAGAACCTTGTTTCAGCGTCATCAAGAACCTTGTTTCAGCGTCATCAAGAACCTTGTTTCAGCGTCATCAAGAACCTTGTTTCAGTGTCATCAAGAACCTTGTTTCAACGTCATCAAGAACCTTGTTTCAGCGTCATCAAGAACCTTGTTTCAACGTCATCAAGAACCTTGTTTCAGCGTCATCAAGAACCTTGTTTCAGCGTCATCAATAACCTTGTTTCAGCGTCATCAAGAACCTTGTTTCAGTGTCATCAAGAACCTTGTTTCAGCGTCATCAAGAACCTTGTTTCAGCGTCATCAAGAAGCTTGTTTCAACGTCATCAAGAACCTTGTCTCAGCGTCATCAAGAACCTTGTTTCAGCGTCATCAAGAACCTTGTTTCAACGTCATCAAGAACCTTGTTTCAGTGTCATCAAGAACCTTGTTTCAGCGTCATCAAGAACCTTGTTTCAGCGTCATCAAGAACCTTGTTTCAACGTCATCAAGATCCTTGTCTCAGCGTCATCAAGAACCTTGTTTCAGCGTCATCAAGAACCTTGTTTCAACGTCATCAAGAATCTTGTTTCAGTGTCATCAAGAACCTTGTATCAGCGTCATCAAGAACCTTGTTTCAGTGTCATCAAGAACCTTGTTTCAACGTCATCAAGAACCTTGTTTCAGTGTCATCAAGAACCTTGTTTCACGTCATCAAGAACCTTGTTTCAGCGTCATCAAGAACCTTGTTTCAACGTCATCAAGAACCTTGTTTCAGCGTCATCAAGAACCTTGTTTCAGCGTCATCAAGAACCTTGTTTCAACGTCATCAAGAACCTTGTTTCAGTGTCATCAAGAACCTTGTTTCAGCGTCATCAAGAACCTTGTTTCAGCGTCATCAAGAACCTTGTTTCAGCGTCATCAAGAACCTCTTCTCAGCGTCATCAAGAACCTTGTTTCAGCGTCATCAAGAACCTTGTTTCAGCGTCATCAAGAACCTTGTTTCAACGTCATCAAGAACCTTGTTTCAGCGTCATCAAGAACCTTGTTTCAGCGTCATCAAGAACCTTGTTTCAGCGTCATCAAGAACCTTGTTTCAGTCATCAAGAACCTTGTTTCAGGTCATCAAGAACCTTGTTTCACGTCATCAAGAACCTTGTCTCAGGTCATCAAGAACCTTGTTTCAGCGTCATCAAGAACCTTGTTTCAACGTCATCAAGAACCTTGTTTCAGCGTCATCAAGAACCTTGTTTCAGCGTCATCAAGAACTGTTAACGTCATCAGAACCTTGTTTCAGGTCATCAAGAACCTTTTCAGCGTCATCAAGAACCTTGTTTCAGGTCATCAAGAACCTTGTTTCACGTCATCAAGAACCTTGTTTCAGCGTCATCAAGAACCTTGTTTCACGTCATCAGAACCTTGTTTCAACGTCATAAGAACCTTGTTTCGGTCATCAAGAACCTGTTCACGTCATCAGAACCTTGTTTCAGTGTCATCAAGAACCTTGTTCAGTCATCAAGAACCTTGTTCAGCGTCATCAAGAACCTTGTTTCAGCGTCATCAAGAACCTTGTTTCACGTCATCAAGAACCTTGTTTCAGGTCATCAAGAACCTTGTTTCACGTCATCAAGAACCTTGTTTCAGTCATCAAGAACCTTGTTTCACGTCATCAGAACCTTGTTTCAGTGTCATCAAGAACCTTGTTTCAGCGTCATCAAGAAGCCTTGTTTCAGCGTCATCAAGAACCTTGTTCACGTCACAAGAACCTTGTTCAGCGTCATCAGAACCTTGTTCAGCGTCATCAAGAACCTTGTTTCAACGTCATCAAGAACCTTGTTTCAGGTCATCAAGAACCTTGTTTCAGCGTCATCAAGAACTTGTCAGCGTCATCAGAACCTTGTTCAGCGTCATCAAGAACCTTGTTTCAGGTCATCAAGAACCTTGTTTCAGTCAAGCTCAGTCAAGAACCTTGTTTCACGTCATCAAGAACCTTGTTTCAGGTCATCAAAACCTTCACGTCATCAACCTCGTCTCAGGTCATCAAGAACCTTGTTTCAAAGCAGTCATAAGAACCTTGTTCTCAGCGTTCATCAAGAACCTTGTGTTCAGCGTCATCAAGAACTTTTCGGTCATCAAGCCTGTTTCAGTCATAAGACCTTTTAAGTCATAAGAACCTTGTTTCAGCTGTCATCAAGAACCTTGTTTCACGTCATCAAGAACCTTGTTCAGTGTCATCAAGAACCTTGTTTCAGCGTCATCAAGAACCTTGTTCAGCGTCATCAAGAACCTTGTTCAGGTCATCAAGAACCTTGTTAGGTCTCAAGAAACTTGTACGTCATAAGAACCTTGTTTCAGCGTCATCAAGAACCTTGTTTCAGTCATCAAGAACCTTGTTTCAATCAAGAACCTTGTTTCAGGTCATCAGAACCTTGTTTCAGTGTCATCAGAACCTTGTTTCAGGTCATCAAGAACCTTGTTTCAACGTCATCAAGAACCTTGTTTCAGTCATCAAGAACCGTACTACAGAACCTTGTTCAGTGTCATCAAGAACCTTGTTTCAGCGTCATCAAGAACCTTGTTCAACGTCATCAAGAACCTTGTTTCAGCGTCATCAAGAACCTTGTTTCAGCGTCATCAAGAACCTTGTTTCACGTCATCAAGAACCTTGTTTCAGTCATCAAGAACCTTGTTTCAACGTCATCAAGAACCTTGTTTCACGTCATCAAGAACCTTGTTTCAGTTCAAGAACCTTTTTCACGTCATCAAGAACCTTGTTCTCAGCGTCATCAAGAACCTTGTTTCAGCGTCATCAAGAACCTTGTTCAGCGTCATCAAGAACCTTGTTTCAGCGTCATCAAGAACCTTGTTTCAAGTCATCAAGAACCGTTTGTTATCAAAATGTTTCAGTCATCAAGAACCTTGTTTCAACGTCATCAAGAACCTTGTTTCAGCGTCATCAAGAACCTTGTTTCAGCGTCATCAAGAACCTTGTTTCAGCGTCATCAAGAACCTTGTTTCAGGTCATCAAGAACCTTGTTTCAGTCATCAAGAACCTTGTTTCAGGTCATCAAGAACCTTGTTCCGTCACAAGAACTTGTTTCAACGTATCAGAACCTTGTTTCAGCGTCATCAAGAACCTTGTTTCAGGTCATCAAGAACCTTGTTTCAGGTTTATAAGAACCTTGTTCAGTCATAAGAACCTTGTTTCATCATCAAGAACCTTGTTTCACGTCATCAAGAACCTTGTTTCAGCGTCATCACCTTGTTTCAGGTCATAAGAAATGTTTCCTTCAGAACCGTCAACGACAAGATTGTTTAGTGTCTCAACCTTGTTTCAATCATCAAGAATGTTCATATCGAACCTGTTCACATCAATGAACTTGTCTCACGTCTCACCTTGTTTCACATCAAGAACTTTGTTTTAGTCATAAGAACTTGATAGGTCATAACCTTTTTAGGTCATCAAGAACCTTGTTTCAAGTCATCAAGAACCTTGTTTTTGACGTCAAGAACCTAGTTAACGTCACAAGAACCTTGTTCAGTGTCTCAGAACCTTGTTCAGCGTCATCAAGAACCTTGTTTCAGCGTCATCAAGAACCTTGTTTCACGTCTCAAACTGTAAGTGTCTCTAAGAAATATTTAACTATCAAAACCTTGTTTACTCATTAACTGTTTCACATATCAAGATTATTCAGTTCAAGAACTTAGTTTGTTCTAAGACTTTTTCAACTCTCACTTTTACAGCTGTATCAACTGTTCAGTGTACTCGAACCTTGTTCAGTGCATAAGCAGTGTATGTGGTCAGCCTTATGGACACTACTGAACAATGTGCTTGACTCTCCTCTTAGGAATATTAAAGATGGAGAGTGTAACACCCAGTGTGATGTCTAGGGTGGCTTATTGGTGAAACTTATCAGACATATTAAGCAAATATTCTAAATTTGCTTAACACGTGTTGCACAAAATTTAAATATATATGAAGACTTTTTTGTATTTACCCTTTTTGGGGTCTAGTATCCAGGCCTTGTGTATATAAGTTCTTACGATGTATATGTTCTTACGCTACCGTCCACACGATGTATATGTTCTTACGCTACCGTCCACACAATGTATATGTTCTTACGCTACCTCACACAATGTATATGTTCTTACGCTACCATCCACACAATGTATATGTTCTTACGCTACCATCCACACAATGTATATGTTATTACGGTACCGTCCACACAATGTATATGTTCTTACGCTACCGTCCACACAATGTATATGTTCTTACGCTACCGTCCACACAATGTATATGTTCTTACGCTACCGTCCACACAATGTATATGTTCTTACGCTACCATCCACACAATGTATATGTTCTTACGCTACCGTCCACACAATGTATATGTTGTTACGCTACCATCTACACAATGTATATGTTCTTACGCTACCGTCCACACGATGTATATGTTCCTACGCTACCGTCCACACAATGTATGTTATTACGGTACCGTCCACACAATGTATATGTTCTTACGCTACCGTCCACCCAATGTATATGTTATTACGCTACCGTCCAACAATGTATATGTGTTGCAAATAACCAGTTCACGGAAAATTCAAATTATAATCAGTTGATTGTACCGTCAGGCAGACTGTAATTTGCTTACGCTACCGTCCACACAAAAAAAAAAAAAAAAAAAAAAAAAAAAAAAAAAAAAAAAAAAAAAAAAAAAAAAAAAAAAAAATGTATATGTTCTTACGCTACCATCCACACAATGTATATGTTATTACGCTACCGTCTATACAATTTATATGGGGTGCAAAATAAACCAGCAGCTTCAGCGGAAAATTCTAAAATCTAAATCTAAGTTGACTGTAAGTAGAGGCAAGACTGTGACTTATAGCTAAACTCAGAGCCGCTCTAAGACACTCCAAGATGCTTAATTTGATAAGACGAACTTCAGAAGACGAGATAGAGATAGTGATAGATAGAGAAGAGAGAGAGATAGATAGATAGAGAGAGAGAGAGGAGAGAGAGAGAGAGAGAGAGAGAGAGAGATTTAATGTGTCTTGGCTATTGCTTTTACTAAAATTCACTTATTCTGTTTCAGATCCTCCAAAGACACTTGGACTGGATGTGAATGTGCTTATCTGGAGACTGAGTTGACGACTGCTCCACCGTGGGGCACACACACACACACACACACACATACACACACACACACACACACATCGACCTGACGACACTGGAGGACAGGAGAGAGGGAGACATGATAACAACATATAAGATACTGAGAGGAATTGACAAAGTGGACAGAGACAGAATGTTCCAGAGATGGGACACAACAACAAGGGACACAGATGGAAGTTGAAGACTCAGATGAATCACAGAGATGTTAGGAAGTATTGTAACTTCAGATCACAGAGTTGTGGGAAGTGGAATAGTTTAGGAAGCGATGTAGTAAGGAGTGCAGGCTCTATACATAGTTCTAAGACAGAGAGTGATGTGCTTCTGAGACTGAGGAGAGTGACCACCCACACCACACACACACAGCACAGAAGTAGACAGAGAGGGGCGTGATTGCTTTCGACTGCAGAAGGCCTTCGACAGTCCACAAGCTAGGATCAGGGAGTAACGGAAGGACCAGGATCAGAGAATACCTGAAGGAGGCAACAACAGCATGGTACGTGACAGTCACAACAGTCCCACAGAAGCCAGTCCTGACCAGGCTATTCATGGTATATATGAATGACACGAGGAAGGGGTACGCTCAGATTGTCCTGTTCTAGATGTGATGAAGTTAATGAAGAATTAAACCAGATGAGGATCAGACAGGACTTCAAGGATCCTGGAATAGCTGAACAGGCTGGTCAGCAACGAGCTTCTGGAATTTAACCTTTGCGTTAAATAGCCAAAGTCAGACTGAAGATCGTAGGGAAGGGTCAAAGAAGGACCGCAGACAGAGTATAGGCTAGGTGGCAAAAGACTGCAAACCTCGCTCAAAGAGAAAGATCTTTGGGTGAGTATAACACCAAGCACGTCTCCGGAAGCACACATCAACCAGATAACTGCTGCAGCATATGGGCGACTGACAAACCTGAGAATAACGTTCCGATACCTTAGTAAGGAATCGTTCAAGACACTGTACACCGTGCACGGTCCATACTGGAGTATGCAGCACCAGTTTGGAACCCACACCTGGTCAAACACGTCAAGAAGTTAGAGAAAGTGCATAGGTTTGCAACAATGTTAGTTCCAGAGCTAAGGGAAATGTCCTACGAAGAAAAGCTAAGGGAAATCGGCCTGACAACGCTGGAGGACAGGACGGTTATGGGAGACATGATAACGACATACAAAATACTGCGTGGAATAGACAAGGTGGACAGAGACAGGATGTTCCAGAGAGGGGAAACAGAAACAAGGGGTCACAATTGGAAGTTGAAGACTCAGATGAGTCAAAGGGATGTTAAGAAGTATTTCTTCAGTCATAGAGTTGTCAGGAAGTGGAATAGTCTAGCAAGTGATGTAGTGGAGGCAGGAACCATACATAGCTTTAAGACGAGGTATAATAAAGCTCGTGGAGCAGGGAGAGAGGGACCTAGTAGCAATCAGTGAAGAGGCGGGGCCAAGGAGCACAAATAGGTGAGTACACACACAAAGCTTAAGATGAGTCGTAATGAACGACTGCCAAAGACTATTCACTAGTACACATATTACTGACACAGGTATATATATATATATATATATATATATATATATATATATATATATATATATATATATATATATATATATATATATATATATATATGTCGTGCCGAATAAGTAAAACTGGTCAATTATCAAGAACTCATTTAAAATTAAGTCCTTTCTAAAATTTTCTCTTATACGTTTAAAGATATATTTTTTCATTTATGTTAAAGTAAAAATTAATAATGTTGTACCAGAAGTACCTTAGAAAATTTACCTAACCTTATTATAACAAGCGCAATTTAATTTAGCCTAAACCAACTAAATATATTTTAGATAAGTTTACAATAATTGAATTATCAACAAACACAATGAAATATGTATTTTTAGTTAGGTTCAGAAGGATTTTTGCGAAGTTATTGCATACACAAATTTTCGCTTGCCTTATTCGGCAAGAAGAGCGTTGCTATTTAAGCCAAAATAGCAAGTTTTACCTTATTGGCACGACATATATATATGCTTAACAATTCGCAAACAACCGAACTTATTTACAAACATTGTCTCTACGTCCACAGCAGGACTCGAACCGGCAAACTCTGTATCAGAGTCCACAGTACTTTACCACGGAGCCGGTCTGGCTCCGAGGTAAAGTACAGAGTTTGCAGGTTTGAGTCCTGCTGTGAAGATATTCCAGGGATCAGGGCCTGATCAACTAGGCTGTTACTGTTGGCTGCACGTAGTCCAACGTACGAACCACAGCCCGACTGATCCGGCACTGACCTTAGGTATGTGTTCAGCTCCTCTTGAAGACAACCAGGGTCTATTGGTAAATGCCTTATGGCTGGTGGGAGGCTGTTGAACAGTCTTGAGCACTGGACACTTATTGCGTTTTCTCTAAGTGTATAATGGCGCCCATACTTTTCATTCGGGGGGTATGTTGCTTCGCCTGCCAAGTCTTTTGTTTTCGAAGGGAGTGATTTCTGTGTGTAGACAGAGGGACCAGTTCCTCTAGGATTTTCCAGGTGTAGATTATGATGTATCACTCTCACCTGGATATTATTATAGTATGTATTTAAAAATATAAATATTCGAAATGTTATATATCTCCCAGGTGAGTGTATAGTGTCAGCATCAACAGTGTTATACATCTCCCAGGTGAGTGTATAGTGTCAACTTCAACAGTGATATACATCTCCCAGGTGAGAATATAGTGTCAACATCAACAGTGTTATACATCTCCCAGGTGAGTGTCTAGTGTCAACATCAACAGTGTTATACATCTCCCAGGTGAGTGTATAGTGTCAACATCAACAGTTTTATACTCTCCAGGTGAGTGTATAGTGTCAAGCATCAACAGTGTTATACTTCCCCAGGTGAGAGTATAGTGTCAGCATCAACAGTGTTATACATCTCCCAAGTGAGTGTATAGTGTCAACATCAACAGTGTTATACATCACCCAGGAGAGTGTATAGTGTCAACATCAACAGTGTTATACTCTCCCAGGTGAGGTATAGTGTCAGCATCAACAGTGTTATACATCCCCAAGTGAGTGTATAGTGTCAGCATCAACAGTGTTATACATCCCCAGGTGAGTGTATAGTGTCAACATCAACAGTGTTATACATCTCCCAGTGAGTTTATAGTGTCACATTAACAGTGTTATCATCTCCCAGGTGAGTGTATAGTGTCAACATCAACAGTGTTATACATCTTCCAGGTGAGTGTATAGTGTCAACATTAACAGTGTTATTCATCTCCCAGGTGAGTGTATAGTGTCAACATTAACAGTGTTATTCATCTCCCAGGTGAGTGTATAGTGTCAACATCAACAGTGTTATATATCTTCCAGGTGAGTGTATAGTGTCAACATCAACAGTGTTATACATCTACCAGGTGAGGTATAGTGTCAGCATAAACAGTGTTATACATCTCCCAGTGAGTGTATAGTGTTAACATCAACAGTGTTATACATCTCCCAGGTGAGTGTATAGTGTCAGCATCAACAGTGTTAGATATCTTCCAGGTGAGTGTATAGTGTCAACATTAACAGTGTTATTCATCTCCCAGGTGAGTGTATAGTGTCAACATCAACAGTGTTATACATCTCCCAGGTGAGTGTATAGTGTTAACATCAACAGTGTTATACATCTCCCAGGTGAGTGTATAGTGTCAACATCTAAGTGTTATTCATCTCCCAGGTGAGTGTATAGTGTCAACATTAACAGTGTTATTCATCTCCCAGGTGAGTGTATAGTGTCAACATTAACAGTGTTATACATCTCCCAGGTGAGTGTATAGTGTCAACATCAACAGTGTTATACATCTCCCAGGTGAGAGTATAGTGTCAACATTAACAGTGTTATACATCTCCCAGGTGAGTGTATAGTGTCAACATTAACAGTGTTATTCATCTCCCAGGTGAGTGTATAGTGTCAACATCAACAGTGTTATACATCTCCCAGGTGAGTGTATAGTGTCAACATTAACAGTGTTATACATCTCCCAGGTGAGTGTATAGTGTCAACATCAACAGTGTTATACATCTCCCAGGTGAGTGTATAGTGTCAACATCAACAGTGTTATACATCTCCCAGGTGAGTGTATAGTGTCAGCATCAACAGTGTTATACATCTCCCAGGTGAGTGTATAGTGTCAACATCAACAGTGTTATACATCTCACAGGTGAGTGTATAGTGTCAACATCAACAGTTTTATACATCATCCAGGTGAGTGTATAGTGTCAACATCAACAGTGTTATACATCTCACAGGTGAGTGTATAGTGTCAACATCAACAGTTTTATACATCTCCCAGGTGAGTGTATAGTGTCAACATCAACAGTTTTATACTTCTCCCAGGTGAGTGTATAGTGTCAACATCAACAGTGTTATACATCTCACAGGTGAGTGTATAGTGTCAACATCAACAGTGTTATACATTTCCCAGGTGAGTGTATAGTGTCAACATTAACAGTGTTATACATCTCCCAGGTGAGTGTATAGTGTCAACATTAACAGTGTTATACATCTCCCAGGTGAGTGTATAGTGTCAACATCAACATTAAATTAAATCTGCCCTCACCTCCAAAATATTCCGACCACCCTTTATCTCCTACCTTTAAAAACCTGTCCCCTGTTCGCAACCCCCAGTTAGATAACCTTAGTGTAGATAAAATAGGCATAAACCATATTGAGCCTATAAATACAACATATCAATATAGTCCCATGGACTTTAAACTGGACCTCACCCTTATTATATTAATAATATAACCTAGTAGGCCGCCTACCGCCCTAACTAGTAACGCTAAAACTTTTAAAAAAAATCTCAAGCAAATCATATAGCTTTCAGGAAATACCACCCAAGCTAAAATAGACCCCCCGGCAACTGCCCCTACTCTCAATACTATAATTCCCCCTATCATTATCCTGTGACCCTCCCTAATTATTATTATAGAACTTATATTAGGAGGACAACTTAAACTATAATAAACCAACCGAAATGTATAACACACTGTTAAACCCGTAGATAAGACATACAGAAAAAAACCTAAAAAGTTTACCCTCCTTATAAATACTACCTCTAAAATCAAATCCTTAGAATAGAATCCCGCTAAAAAGGGTATCCCGCACAGAGCTAAATTAGCTAAATTCAAACAAACCCTGGTCAGGGGTATACATAGTACCAACCTCCCTATGTTTCGGATGTCCTGATACTCCTTAACACTATGGATTACAGATCCCGCGCATATAAATAACAATGCTTTAAACAAAGCATGAGTTAATAAATGAAAAAAGGCCAAATCCGGAAACCCTAAAGCTAAAATCCCCATCATAACCCCCAACTGCCTCAAAGTTGACAGAGCAATAATTTTTTTAAGGTCAAACTCAAAATTAGCCCCTAGCCCCGCCATAAATATTGTTAAACAGGAAATAATTAACAAGAGAGTTTGAACAGACGAGCCCTCTAGGGCTCCCCTAAACCGAATCAAAATATAAACCCCGGCCGTAACCAAAGTCGAAGAGTGAACCAGGGCTGAAACAGGGGTAGGAGCAGCCATGGCTGCTGGTAACCACGCCGAGAATGGAATCTGGGCCCTCTTAGTTATAGCAGCTAAACACACAAAAGTCTTTAATAAAAAGAAATCTTCCCCCAGAGACTCCCCGTAAAAAATAAAATTCCACCCCCCTAGTATAAATAACAAAGAAATCCTCAATAAAATCCCTACATCCCCAATACGATTTGACAAAATGGTTAGTATCCCCGCATTAGCAGATTTCTCATTTTGATAATAAATTACTAAAACATAGGAAATCAAACCCAATCCATCCCAACCTAAAAGAATCCTAATTAAATTAGGCCTGATAATGAGAGCTCCTATAGAAAAAACAAAAGCAAAAACTATATATATAAAACGGTTATACCCTTTATCGCCGTCCATGTAATCCCCCCTATAATATATAACTATAGAGGAAATAAATAAGACTACCCCCAAAAATAAAGTACTAATTCAATCACAAACTAAAGTAACAACAACAGAAGATGAGCTCAGAGAAAAAATTTCCCATTCAATCACGTACCTCAGGCCAAAATTTAACCTGGCTAGACTCGCCCCAATGGAAACTAATGACAAGAGCAATAAAAATACCAAACTTACCGTATGAAAATATACACTTCATAACATGATTTAAAATAAAACTTTTTATATCTTTGGTACCACAAACCAAAATTTTTAATTAAAACTATTTAAATCCAAATAAGTTTTAATAGTTTAATTAAAATCTTGGTCTTGTAAACCAAAGATGATCACCCATCTTAAAACTTTATAAATGCCTGTGCATATAATATCTTGTATTTTTTAATCCCCTCCATCATTAGATTGGCCGTGCTATTTACAACCCTCAGGCACCCACTCTCCATAGGTTTAACACTATTAGCCCAAACAGTTCTGATTTGTGTTATCTCCGGGCTATTCAACCCCTCATTTTGATTTTCATATATTCTATTCCTAATTTTCTTAGGGGGGATATTAATTCTCTTCATCTACGTGTCCTCCCTCGCACCGAACGAGCCCTTCAAAATACACCCCGGGGCTACTTTAATAGTGTTGTGCTCCTGCTCTCTACTCCCCTCCTAATACTAGTAGATCCAATGCTACTAACATCTAAATTTTACAACTCTTCTGTATTCCTACTCCTAAATAATAGTAGAATTAATCCCATCTACCTGTCAACCTCCCCTATCTACTCAGGGCCCTCAGGGCCCCTTACTATTTTTATAATTTCATTTCTCCTCCTGACCTTAATTGTTGTAGTTAAAATCATCAGGGTGTCCTCAAGGCCGTTACGGCCCTCCAGACCTCGCTAAACCATTAGAAACTTTTCTCCACCCCGAAACAGAAGATAGTTTAAAAAATATTAATTTTGGAAATTAAAGACAAAGTCTTTTGACTTTTTTTCTGACCGTAATAATAAAAACATTACTATAATATTAGCATCTTTAAAACTATTTCAATTATTTAATCCTTTCGTACTAAAACAATTCTTATTTTCCCTAGAAGATAGAAACCAACCTGGCTCACGCCGGTCTGAACTCAAATCATGTAAAAATTTAAAGGTCGAACAGACCCTCTCTTGTAACTGCTGAATTACAAAGAAATTTTAATTCAACATCGAGGTCGCAAACTCTTTTATCGATAAGAACTCTCAAAAAAAATTACGCTGTTATCCCTAAAGTAATTTACTCTAATATCCTAAAAAAGGATCATAAAATCAAATATTTTTGATTTAAATGAAGAAACAGTTAAATAACTTCCAGGTGAGTGTATAGTGTCAACATCAACAGTGTTATACTTTTCCCAGGTGAGTGTATAGTGTCAGCATCAACAGTGTTATACATCACCCAAGTGAATGTATAGTGTCAACATCAACAGTGTTATACATCTCCCAGGTGAGTGTATAGTGTCAGCATCAACAGTGTTATACATCACCCAAGTGAATGTATAGTGTCAACATCAACAGTGTTATACTTCTCCCAGGTGAGTGTATAGTGTCAACATCAACAGTGTTATACTTTTCCCAGGTGAGTGTATAGTGTCAGCATCAACAGTGTTATACATCACCCAAGTGAATGTATAGTGTCAACATCAACAGTGTTATACATCTCCCAGGTGAGTGTATAGTGTCAACATCAACAGTGTTATACATCTCCCAGGTGAGCGTATAGTGTCAACATCAACAGTGTTATACTTCTCCCAGGTGAGTGTATAGTGTCAGCATCAACAGTGTTATACATTACCCAAGTGAATGTATAGTGTCAACATCAACAGTGTTATACTTCTCCCAGGTGAGTGTATAGTGTCAACATCAACAGTGTTATACATCTCCCAGGTGAGTGTATAGTGTCAACATCAACAGTGTTATACATCCCCCAGGTGAGTGTATAGTGTCATCATCAACAGTGTTATACATCACCCAGGTGAGTGTATAATGTCAACATCAACAGTGTTATACATCTCTCAGGTGAGTGTATAGTGTCAGCATCAACAGTGTTATACATCACCCAGGTGAGTGTATAGTGTCAACATCAACAGTGTTATACATCTCCCAGGTGAGTGTATAGTGTCAACATCAAAAGTGTTATACATCTCCCAGGTGAGTGTAGTGTCAGCATCAACTGTGTTATACATCTCCCAGGTGAGTGTATAGTGTCAACATCAACAGTGTTATACATCTGCCAGGTGAGTGTATAGTGTCAACATCAACAGTGTTATACTTCTGCCAGGTGAGTGTATAGTGTCAACATCAACAGTGTTATACATCTCCCAGGTGAGTGTATAGTGTCAACATCAACAGTGTTATTCATCTCGAAGGTGAGAGTATAGTGTCAACATCAACAGTGTTATACATCTGCCAGGTGAGTGTATAGTGTCAACATCAACAGTGTTATACATCTCCCAGGTGAGTGTATAGTGTCAACATCAACAGTGTTATACATCTGCCAGGTGAGTGTATAGTGTCAACATCAACAGTGTTATACATCTGCCAGGTGAGTGTATAGTGTCAACATCAACAGTAGTATACATCTTCCAGGTGAGTGAAATATGCAAATCAACAGGTTCATCACTGCAGTTGAGATTATATCTCACTCCTATCTAGTGTCTTCATCTCTCTCTCATCTTCTCATCTACTCTCTCTCTTCTACTCATATTTCATCTACTTCTCTCTCTCTCTCTCTCTCTCTCTCTCTCTCTCTCTCTCTCTCTCTCTCTCTCTCTCTCTCTCTCTCTCTCTCCTCTCTCTCTCTCTCTCTCTCACTCTCACTGTCTCTCTCTGACCCAAAGGTCAAAATAACTTAATATGTAAATTGAAAAAAACTGGACACGAACGTCAAAAACATAGGATGAAAATGCATTTATAGAATTTAAATTTCATGTTTCTCTCCCTCTTTGTGTGTGTGTGTGTGTACTCACCTATTTGTGGTTGCAGGGGTCGAGTCATAGCTCCTGGCACCGCCTCTTCACTGATTGCTACTAGGTCATCTCTCTCCCTGCTCCATGAGCTTTATCAAACTTCGTCTTAAAACTATGTATGGTTCCTGCCTCCACTACGTCACTTTCTAGGCTATTCCACTTCCTGACAACTCTATGATTGAAGAAATACTTCCTACCATCCCTTTGACTCGTATGAGTCTTCAACTTTCAACTATTACCCCTTATTTCTGTTCCCCTCTCTGGAACATCTTGTCTCTGTCCACCTTATCTATTCTTCGCAGTATTGGAACGCTATTCTTAGGTTTGCCAGACGCCCGTATGCTGCAGCAGTTATCTGATTGATGTGTGCCTCAGGAGATGTGCTCGGTATTATACTCACCCCAAGATCTTTTTCCTTGAGTGAGGTTTGCAGTCTTTGGCCACATAGATTATACTCTGTCTGCGGTCTTCTTTGCCCTTCCCCGATCTTCATGACTTTGGCAGGGTTAAATTCAAGGAGCCATTTACTAGACCAGGCTTGTAGCCTGTCTAGGTCTCTTTGTAGTCCTACCTGATCCTCAACTGATTTAATTCTTCTCATTAACTTCACATCATCTGCAAACAGGGACACTTCTGAGTCTATCCCTTCCGTTATGTCATTCACATATTCCAAAAACAGCACAGGTCCTAGGACTGACCCTTGTGGAACCCCACTCGTCACAGGTGCCCACTCTGACACGTACCATGACTCGTTGTTGCCTCCCTGTCAGATATTCTCTGATCCATTGCAGTGCCTTTCCTGTTACGTGTGCCTGATCCTCTAGCTTTTGCATTAACCTCTTGTGAGGAACTGTGTCGAACGCCTTCTTGCTGTCCAAGAAAATGCAGTTTATCCACCCCTCTCTCTCGTGTCTTACTTCTGTTACCTTGTCATAAAACTCCAGTAGGTTTGTGACACTGGATTTTCCTTCCCTGAAACCGTGCTGGTTGTCGTTTATAAGCTTGTGTCTTTCTAGGTGCTCCACCACTCTCCTCCTGATGATCTTCTCCATGACTTTGCATACTATACACGTCAGTGACACAGGTCTGTAATTTAATGCCTCATGTCTGTCTCTTTTCTTAAAATTGGGACTACATTTGCCATCTTCCATACCTCAGGTAGTTGCCCAGTTTCAATGGATGTGTTGAAGATTTTTGTTAGTGGCACACACAACATCTCTGCTCCCTCTCTAAGGACCCACGGAGAAATGTTGTCAGGTCCCACTGATTTTGAGGTATCGAGTTCACATAACAGCTTCTTCACCTCCTCCTTGGTTGTGTGTATTTCATCCAGCACTTGTTGGTATACCTCCCTATTCTGAATTCCTGG
>WNWK01034612.1:0-20343 GCA_009830355.1 Cherax destructor
ATGTCCCCTATCTCCTGTCCTCCAGTGTCGTCAGGTCGATTTCCCTTAACCTCTCCTCGTAGGACATACCCTTAGCTCCGGGACTAGCCTTGTTGCAAACCTTTGCACTTTCTCTAGCTTATTTACATGCTTGGCTAGATGTGGGTTCCAAACTGGTGCTGCATACTCCAGTATGGGCCTAACGTACACAGTGTACAGGGTCCTGAACGATTCTTTATTAAGATGTCGGAATGCTGTTCTTAGGTTAGCTAGGCGCCCGTATGCTGCAGCAGTTATTTGGTTGATGTGCGCCTCAGGAGATGTGCCTGGTGTTATACTCACCCCAAGATCTTTTTCCTTGATTTAGGTTTGTAGTCTCTGGCCCCCTAGACTGTACTCCGTCTGTAGTCTTCTTTGCCCTTCCCCAATCTTCATGACTTTGCACTTGGTGGGGTTGAACTCCAGGAGCCAATTGCTGGACCAGGCTTGCAGCCTGTACAGATCCCTTTGTAGTTCTGCCTGGTCCTCGTCCGACTGAATTCTTCTCATCAACTTCACATCATCTGCAAACAGGGACACTTCGGAGTCTATTCCTTCCGTCATGTGTGTGTGTACGTGGGTATCGCGTTTCACGTTTGATTTTACTGGTGGATCCCCGCACTAGGTACTGTCACCCTCCTTTACTCACCTACACCTCAGTAAATGTTATTCCATCTAGTAAATGATGTTTACTCTAATTCTGATAGCTCGGGGAGTGACCCTCAGGTTCCAGCTTGCTGAGACTGGCACTGTTGACCCCATGCAACACACAACTAGATGAGTATTACTTGCGGCTGGCAGTGAAGTACTCTGAAGACGATCTCGCCGCTCCCTGCAGAGAATGTCGTACTCTCCATCTATGTTATTCTGATCACTTTGCTCCTATGTTCAGTTACACTGATCTTATGTATATGTATATATATATTCTCCCGGCAGCCCTCAAGTGTTTACATTTAACTGGTACTTCACTTCTTTCCTTATTTAAGACACAGCCTGACTATGGCAGTAACACTTCCTGGAGGCCTACTGCCAACCTTCACTACTCTTATTTTGTTTCTATTTTCTTCCTATTGTTTGTTATGTTATGACACTTGTCAAATGTTACCTCACAGTTCACTCACTAACAAACATGACTTTCACTTGAATTTCTGACTTTGGGTTTACTTGTCCTTGTCGGTTGACTATCTAGCTCTCTGGCAGCAGTGCCTTGTAGGCCTCAAACCGGCTTTGGCACTTTCGAATGTCCTAATAGTTGAGTCTTCATCTCGCTTATTTCACTTTTTAAGACCTCTTGTCACTTGATTGGTTGTTCACTGACCCAGGCACTATCACTGTCTTCTGCTAAGAGCTAAAACATGCCCTAAAATCACTATGATTCTGGGAGCCTTGTTCCCCTGCACTTTACCGTGTGTGTGAGTTTGCGTGCATGCGTGTGTGTGTGTGACTTTGCGTGTGTGTGTTTGTGAGTGTGTATTTGTGTCTGTGTGTGTGAGTGTTTGAGTTTGTGTATGTGTGTGCTTGTGTGTGTTTGTGTGTGTGTGTGTATTTGTGTCTGTTTGTGTGTGTGTGTGTGTTTGAGTTTGTGTGTGTGTGTGCGTGTGTGTGTATTGCGACCCCAGAATGGGCCCCAATGTATATATGTGATTTATTATATCTATTTTCAATTCTTATAATTTTATGTTGCTGATATTTTCGATAATAGCTAAATCGTTTATATCTGCTTTATATTTTTATTTGAACTAGCTATTTTAGTAGGTAGGATGTTACACTATTGTGCTCAAGTGTGTTGTAGCTGCCCGGGAGTTGGCAAACTACCGCTTACGACACTTCGCTTGTTATACTGCCGGCTCTTGCTGGGTAGTCACAGTCGGTGGCCTGACCACACCTGACATGGGAGACTGCTTCTCCTTCCTCCACCTCTCTACTCCTCTGACCATCGTTGAGACAACACCTCGTTCCTGTCTCTGCTTGTTTTCTCGTCATTTAGACTCTGTTTGGTCGAGTATGTATTCGTTGGTGAGACGAAACATACTCTGTGTAACTCTGTTCACAGAGAATAGTCTAGACAGTGATTTTCGACGTTTTACTGGGTTGTGTGTCACATTGACACTGAGATAACTCAGGTCTCTAGCTATAGCTCTTGACCTAATTCGTTAAGGCATCTGTGCACTGTCACAGTCTGGGATTTTTATGCTGAACCTAGATTCAGTAATAAGGGAGTTTTGTGTCTATTTTGGAGGATCTACTGATGGTCCCCAGTCAGGGTCAATTTTCTATATCCTGGTTTCTGACGCTGTGTTGTTGCTGCTTGTTATATTGTTGTTATGCGAATTGGTCATTTTACTGTTCAATTAAGCTGTTCTGATTGTCAGTTTGTTAGAGAAGCTAGCATATGCTTGTAATTGTGGACTTTGTACCAGATGGTACATTAGAGTTATTTAGATATATGTGCCTTCAACACAGTCTTATAGTATATGAGAGAAGTATAGGAGCTAACCTCCTAATTGATATCTTAATTAATATCTTCAGTAATTGTATGTATATTGATTTACCATACCCTAGACTCTTTGTTATTAAATATATAAATTTTTATTCTTTGGTTAGTACCCTATCAGTTGTAATCCGCTTGGTGACTATTGAATATGTTGGATAACTGGACCAGGATACTGACTTTGTTGCAAAAGCCCAGTAACAGGCTGGATGCTAGAAGGGCTATCCTTCCTAGTGTTCACTGGAGATGTCTATTACTAATAGATATCGTGGCATTTTGTAACAAATGCGGGCCTATCTGGGAGGTTCTTGATCCAAGGTGTAGGAGAAATTGTCTAGTTTGCCATACTAGTAACTCTATGGTCAAACTCTTTGAGTAATTTCTTAATCTGAGGACTAGGAGTTTGGTCTTGTACAACATCATAGGTGGATGTATGTACCTGCCCGAGTCTCTTGATCCAAGGAGATGGAAATACTGTTACTGAGATCTGGCTCTAAGACAACCAACATTGGTATAACTTGTAAAGTAAATTCTTACATTAGGATTCTAGCTTCCCATAATTACTCTCTCATATTGTACTTATTTTTGTGATGTATGCGAATTTGAAAAAGTTAATTGATACTCTGACTTTGTCTAAGTTACGTACTTTAAAGCTTCAGACTTGTTGGCAGGTAGCCAAGTATCTGGGTGTGACGTACAACCGTAGTTACACTGCAGAAACAGTCAGAGCATTAATTAGAGATATGTTGTTTCCTGATCATGCAGAGAGTTCTGATTCAGAATCAGATTCAGAGAGCATGGAGTCACAACTAGGAAATATGTCGCTAAGGGATGACGTAGAAAAGAGAGCAACTCAGGCAAAAGTTTCTGAGACTAGTATAACTCAGTTCTCTCTCACTCCCTCCCGTCTGACTCAGACATTAGTACAGAGTGTACCAGGAAGTATAACACAGCCTCATACTAATACTGTTGATGCAACACCTGTCTCTACTTATACTAGACCAGATCTAGACTCTATTGGCATGGCTGGACTAGGTGACCGACCTAAGGTCCATCCAGATAAAACTGGTTATTTCCCTACTTCTCCATTGTCCATTGTTCCTATTTCTCAGGATCAATTTGACAGGATGGAACGCCTAATATTGTTGCAGACTGCACAAATGGAGGCACAGAGCAAATTGAATGAAGAAGAGTTCCATAGAGAGACTGTTCGTTTCGAGAGACAACAGATTAATAGATCTGATCAACCTAGTACTACAGAGGATACATTTAACGTGCAGAAAGTTGCCTCGATGGTTCCTAAGTTTTTTGAGACAGACCTGGACACATATTTTGACGTGTTCGAGAATCAAGCACGTGCTTTGAATTGGCCACGTAAGCATTGGGCTACATTGTTGCAAACAGCTTTGACTGGCAGAGCTCAAACATGTACTGCTGATTTGCCATTTGCCAAATACGTTGACTATGACACAGTCAAGGAAACCATTCTTGAGACATAATTTGTTACCTGTAAGTTACCAATGTGCATTTTGTACATTGCAACGACGACAAGGTCAAACTTGTGTAGAGTTTGCCCGTGAGAAAAAGCTTGCATTTGAAAGGTGGTGTAGGGCCTCCCAGTGTAAGACTTATGACACCCTGATTCAGCTGCTACTTCACGAGGAATTCAACAACTGTATGTCTGCTGATGTACAGGAATATCTGATCGACCACCCTGCCACAGATATTCTAGAAACTGCAGCATTAGCTGACAACTACGAAATTTCTCACACAATTGTACGTACCAAAACTGAGAGAAAAAAGGTAACTAAAAAATGTCCTAGGAATTGGCAAACCCAATCAGCTGATCAGTGCCGGCCTAAAACTCCTGCTAATGTAACTTCTCGTACCTTCACCAGGAAACCTGACATTCCTGAATCTGTCTCTGTAGCTAGACAGAAGTCTAATACTAAGAAGAAGAATATCAAATGTACCTACTCTCTTAGGAAAGGTCATACTCGAGAGTATTGCTTGAAGTTAGAAAGAGATATGAAAGTTGTTCGTGCGTCTGACACTCCAACACAAGTCGTATCTTCTTCGGTGCAACAAGGGCACCATTCTAGTAATACTTCTAACCCCCCTGTTTTCGAGAATGTTCCTCAGAATAGATGACTAGCATCAGACCGAGTATCTGATGAGAAGATTCGGTCAGCTATGAGTCCGTACTTGTCGAGAGACAAAGTAGGACTTGACGAATCACAGCTAACTGAGATAATTACATTCCGAGACACATGTAGTTATCTTACCTTATAGTAAGGAAGGAAGGAAGAGATGAGAGAAAGGAAGGAAGGTAAGAAGAGATGAAAGGAAGGAAGGAAGGAAAGAAGAGATGAGAGGAAGGAAGGAAAGAAGAAGGAAGGAGAAGATGTACTGCCTTTAACTAATGATACTTAGATGTATTGTTAGAAGCCTATGGAGGTGCTGTTATTAAAGTTCCTCTTCACAAAGTGTACATCGAAATAAGCTATTATTCTGGTTATATGTCAGTAGGTATTTCCAGTGGTGCATTTCCTATCAGGTCAGTGGACTTGTTGATAGGGAACGATATCCTTCAAGCTGGTATTTGTAAGGAACCACTTGTTATTGATAATACCACTGAGGATAATTATGCCATTGAAGCTTGTAAAGAGAAGCCTATATTATTTCCTCTCAGTGCAATTACTCATGCTATGTCAAAGCTACAACAACAACCATCCTTGTCTCCTGCTGAGTTAGTTGATGATAATGACTTGGGCTTGAATATGTTGTTCAGTGATTCTCTGTGCCCAGGATCACTAGCACTGACACCCCCCCTACCTCATCAATCTAATCAAGACACAACTGATGTTAAGATTCTAACTCACGACGATTTAATCAAGGATCAGTTTGTTGATCAGTCCTTGGAAAGACTAAGAGATATAGCAGTTACTGAGAGTGAAGCAAAGGATCTCGATAATTGTTACTATTATAGTAACGGTGTACTAATGGAGAAAAGTACAAGTCAGATATCAGCTGATAGTGTTTCCACCACAGTCAAGCATCTTGTAGTGTTACCAGTTACATTTCGTGAGCAAGCTCTTGATTTTGCTCATAATAGTCCCACAGGAGGACATTTGGGTGTCAGGAAGACACTAGGGAAACTGGCAAAACATTTCACTTGGCCAAAAATGAGGGACACATTTGCTGATCATGTGCGACGTTGCCACGTCTGTCAGGTGACAGGCAAGCCCGCACACAAACCACCACCTGCCCCTCTCCATCCAATAATTATAAATGGTGATCCATTCTCACGTCTTATCATAGATTGTGTTGGTCCTCTGCCTAGAGCCAAGTTGGGGAATCAATACCTGTTTACAATAATGGACGCAGCTACACGCTATCCTGAAGCCATTCCAATGAGAAAAATTAATGCTCGTGTTATTGTCAGAGCACTTACGAAATTTTTCTCCCAGGTTGGATTGCCTCGAGAGATACAGTCGGATCAGGGATCCAACTTCACTGTTAAGATCTTTCGAGAAGCATTATCCCAACTCGGAATAAAATCTGTACTTTCTACCAGTTACCACCCACAGTCACAAGGTGCTCTAGAGAGGTTTCATCAGACACTGAAGTGTATGATGAGAGCTTATTGTGAAAATTTTTCTAGAGACTGGGATGAAGGTGTACCTTTTCTTCTGTTTGCTATGAGAGAAAGTGAGCAAGAAAGTCTAGGATTTAGTCCGTTTGAGCTAATATACGTACACCAAGTGCGTGGTCCTCTTGCTGTGTTGAAAGATGTGTGGACAGGAAAATCTAATCCATCATTAAGCACATCACCTTCATTAATGCAGAAGCATTTGACTGCTGCTCAAGAGCTAGCTTTGAAAAACCTAGTTTCAGCTCAGGCTAGGATGAAACAACAGTATGACAAGAGTGCTGTCTCTTGCTCTTTTAAAGGAGGAGATAAGGTAATGGCTCAGAAATTAGTACCAGGACATGCTCTACAAGCCAGGTATGATGGTCCCCTGGAAGTAGTGAAGAAGCTTAGTGACGTAAATTATCTCGTACAGGAATTATCACGCCTGGGAAGAGAAAATCAAATCATGTGTACCACATCAACCAGATCAAGGCATACTACTCTGATCCTCTACCTACTGCTTCTATCCTTCCTAGACCACAGGAAGGAAACGTCAGTCTACCTGACATCTCTAGAGGTATAGATGTGCGTTTAGAAAATTCAGTGACACTACAATCACTAGATAATTTTCTAAGTAACCTTGATGCTGATAAAGCAAGTAATGTTAAGAACATGATTTTGCAGTACCCTGAATTGTTTAGTGATGTTCCTAAACGATGTACTCTGGGAGTACATGACGTAGATGTACAAGGAGCATCACCCATTAAGCAATCACCATATAGAATGAGTCCAACGAAACATAGAGCATTGAGAGAAGAAGTTGACTTTTTGTTATCTCATGGACTTATTGAATGCAGTAAAAGTCCATGGGCTTCGTCGTGTATATTTGTACCCAAGCCTGACGGTAGTTTCAGGATGTGCACTGATTACAGGAAAGTGAACACCTTGCCTGATGGGTATACCTTACCTCACATAGACGACCTGATTGATGCGTGTATCCAACGCATTATGAACGAGTTGACCCACAACTTAGACGGAGTAGAAGCCTATCTGGGCGATTTAGTGGTGTACAGTGACGAATGGGAACAACACTTGACACGTCTCAGAGCTTTGTTTGAGAAACTGACACATTATAATTTCACTGTTAACTTGGCTAAGTGTAGTTTTGGTCAAGCCAAGATTACCTATCTAGGGTTTTGTATAGGCCAAGGTGAGGTTGCTCCTATTGAAGCTAAAGTTCGTGTTATTGCTGCCTTTCCAGTGCCACAGGATAGGAAGGGTGTGCAAAGATTCCTTGGTATGGCAGGATATTATCGCAGGTTCTGTCCCAACTTTGCTCAAGTCGCTGCTCCTCTTACTGAGCTCACTAGTATCAAAGTCCAGTTTATCTGGACTCAAGATTTCTCTGATCCATTTACAAGGTTGAAGCGCTTGCTTTCCTCTGCACCAGTTCTTCAAAGTCCTAACTTCAACCTACATTTCTTTTTGCATATAGATGCGAGTGGTTATGCAGTGGGTGCTGTGGTTATGCAGTGGGTGCTGTGCTGATGCAAAAGTCCACATCCACTGACATACTGCATCCTATATGCTACTATTCCTCTAAACTCAAACGACATCAGAAAAACTATGCCACTATTGACAAAGAGGCTCTAGCTCTTGTGGTGTCGTTAGATCATTTTGACGTATATTTGGCTACTTCTCCTTTTTAAGATCAATGTTTTTCAGACCACAATTCTCTCACCTATATTAACACCATGAAGAGTAAAAATGCTAGGATAATGAGATGGGCTCTCAGAATCCAGCCTTACTCCATAAGTATTAAACATATCAGTGGTCGATGTAATGTAATTGCTGATGCTCTGTCACGTCCTAAATTATCATTGCTATATTTAATTAACGTAGATTTTGTGCCCAATATACTTTTTTGTTACTTGCTACTTTGATTCATTTTAAGTAAAGTAACGTAAAATCAATTCTGCCCATGTAAATGTATGTTCTCATGTCTAATTACAATGTTTTATATCCACAGTAGTGTTATATGTGTTGGTGTGTGAAGGAGATTGGGAGAGAAGCTGAGTGTTGTGTGTAGAGTATTCGGTGGGCGATGCTTGGCGAAGCAGACAGCTCCACAGCCCCCCCCTCCCTACCTTACTACACTCTATACTTCTCTCAAGCTTCCTCATGCAGTAATCCAGTACCGTACTGCTTCACATTCCACTACCACTGTTATTAGAGTGGAATGTCGTCACCTCTCACAAGACTGCTGTTATAGTGTGCAGTCGTCACCACTATGACCACTACGATCGAGCCTCATGTTATGCTACTTCTACACGAGTGTACGAACATATCCACGATTATGCTAGTATACGAAGTCGTGTGTACTACCCTAGTACGAGGGGCATGTCTTATAGTGATATTGACACTGGGAAAAATTAATTAACGTGCAGATACTTCTGAGTGACTCTTGATATTGTAATAGTTTATTTGTGAGAGACCTTACTACTACTCCTAGTTCGACCATTTGTCGTGGTGGGGGGGGGTATTGCGACCCCAGAATGGGCCACAATGTATATATGTGATTTATTATATCTATTTTCATTTCTTATAATTTTATATTGCTGATATTTTCGATAATAGCTAAATCGTTTATATCTGCTTTATATTATTATTTGAATTAGCTATTTTAGTAGGTAGGATGTTACACTATTGTGCTCAAGTGTGTTGTAGCTGCCCGGGAGTTGGCAAACTACTGCTTACAACACTTTGCTTGTTATACTGTCGGTTCTTGCTGGGTAGTCAGTCGGTGGCCACACCACACCTGAGGTGGGAGACTGCTTCTCCTTCCTCCACCTCTCTACTCCTCTGACCATCGTTGAGACAACACCTCGCTCCTGTCTCTGCTTGTTTTCTCGTCATTTAGACTCTGGTAGAGTATGTATTCGGTGGTGAGACGAAACATACTTCTCAGGACTCTGTGTAACTCTGTTCACAGAGAATAGTCTAGACAGTGATTTTCGACGTTTTATTGGGTTGTGTGTCACATTGACACTCTTTGATAACTCAGGTCTCTAGCTACAGCTCTTGACCTAATTCGCTAAGGCATCTGTGCACCGTCACAGTCTGGGATTTTTATGCTGAACCTACATTCAGTAATAAGGGAGTTTTGTGACTATTTTGGAGGATCTACTGATGGTCCCCAGTCATGGTCAATTTTCTATATCCTGGTTCCTGACGCTGTGTTGTTGCTGCTTGTTATATTGTTGTTCTGCGAATTGGTCATTTTACTGTTCAATCAAACTGTTCTGAGTGTCAGTTTGTTAGAGAAGCTAGCTTATGAGAAGTTGTTCATTCGGACACTGGTTGAGTCGAGTCTTAGAGTTACCTGGAGCACACTCGTACACACATCTACACTTAGTTGTATATATCTGCATATGCTTGTAATTGTGTACTTTGTACCAGATGGTACTTTAGAGTCATTTAGATATATGTGCCTTCAGCACAGTCTTATAGTATATGAGAGAAGTGTAGGAGCTAACCTCCTAATTGACATCTTAATTAATATCTTCAGTAATTATATGTATATTGATTTACCATACCCTAGACTCTTTGTTATTAAATATATTAAATTTTATTCTTTGGTTAGTACCCTATCAGTTGTAATCCGCTTGGTGACTATTGAATATGTTGGATAACTGGACCAGGATACTGACTTTGTTGCAAAAGCCCAATAACAGGCTGGATGCTAGAAGGGCTATCCTTTCTAGTGTTCACTGGAGATGTCTATTACTAATAGATATCGTGGCATTTTGTAACAAATGCGGGCCTATCTGGGAGGTTCTTGATCCAAGGTGTAGGAGAAATTGTCTAGTTTGCCATACTAGTAACTCTATGGTCAAACTCTTTGAGTAATTTCTTAATCTGAGGACTAGGAGTTTGGTCTTGTACCACTACTATTACCACCACTGCCACCACTTCCACCACCACTTCCACTACCACCAACCCCACCAACACCATTTCCACTACCACCACAGCTACTACTACTGCTACCACTGTTACAAAAAACGCGATATCTATTAAGCATAGACATCTCTAGAGAATACTAGAAGGTGTGTCCCTCTAGCATTCAGCCTGTTTCTGGGTTTTTGTAACAAGTTGTCAGTATTCTGGTCCAGTTATCCTTTAAAACTATGATAGTACTTTAAGATTGCAACTGATAGGATACTAACTAAAGAAATAAAAATTGAGAAGTTTATTGACAAATTAGTCTAGGTGGAGAATATCTAAGTAAATGAATTTGATGTAAATTAGAATATTAGCTCCTACACTTCTGTAGTATTGTAAAAAGAAATTGTACAGTATTATAGTGCTGATGGCACATCTCATATCTTTATGGCTCTTAAGTACGTTCTGGTGCGTTGTCAGCAATTATAAAAATAATACTAGTATGAACAAGCGTGTGTGTGTGTATGTGGGTGTGTGCTCAAAGTTGTTTGTTATGTCTCAACAAGACTCGACTCGACTCGACTTAAACTGTGACTGACTAAACGTCCTCAAATAATTTATCTTCTTGATCAATCCGGCAATCAGAACAGCTTGCTTGAACAGTAATGCGAACGATTCGCTGAACAACAATATAACAAGCAGCAGCACAGCGTCAGGAACAAGGAGGCACAATAACGACCCTAACTGAGGACCATCAACAGATCCTCCATAAAAGGCATAAAATTTCCTTAATACTGAATCTAAGTTCAGCATAACCAAATCCCCGACTACGACGGTGCGTACATGCCAGACAAATTAGGTCAGAAGCTATAGCTCGGGACTTGGGGTATCTTAGAGTGTCAGTACGACACACATCATCACCACCACCACTACCATCAACACCATCACCATTATCAACACCACCACTATCACCACCACCACCATCAACACCAAAACCACCACCAACACCACCACCATCACCATCACCACCACCATCAACACTACCACCACCATCAACACCACCACTATCATCGCCACCACCACCATCAACACTACCACCATCAACACCACCACCATCACCATCACCACCACCATCAACACTACCACCACCACCAACACCACCACCATCACCATCACCACCACCATCAACACTACCACCACCATCAACACCACCACTATCATCGCCACCACCACCATCACTGCCACCACTACTACCAACACCAAAACCACCACCATCACCTCTACCACCATCACCACCAGCACCATCACCACCACCACCACCACCATCATGTTGGATCAATCTGTGGTGGAGTGTTTAGAATGCCAACTCATAGTGTCAGAGGTCCCAGGCTATTCATCCTACTTGAGTCTGCCTCATTTCCGTCAGCCTTTCATAACAATTGTAATTGATTCATGAGATATTTCGTGCTGAAATCTCTTGTTTTCAGATGCTGTATCAATTGCTTGCAAGTAATCCATTCAATCAGTCTTTCACTCACCGTCCTCCTGCTTCGACTTATTCTATAATCTGTGTATAATCGCTGAATTTCTCTTCCACCAAAATTATTTACATTTTGTGTTTCCTTATTACTTTTTTTACAGAGTCTGTCATGAATGTCTTTTGGCTTGTTGACTTGTCTCATTCAAGACTTGAGAAGTGTTCAGAATAGACTGAATCTTAGTCTAGTGTTGCTTCTTCATAAAATAGATTTGTTCAGTCTATCAACACTGATGGACTGAACACATTGACTCCAGACTGAGGGACTGATTACCTCAAACTCCTAGTGTTTTTCCACCGTTCTTCTTTGTATTAGACTGAAGAAGCCAATGGCTGGCGAAACGTTTCCTCAATAAAGATTCCCAAATGTTGCACAAGTCTCATGTTTCAACTTGTTGGTTTTCTAACCAATGTATCAGGTTTGCTTTTTATTGAATAACACATACACTTCTCTAGTAATCTTTTCTATTATTCCATTTTCAATATTCTTCTTTTTTTCCTCCTCTTTCCTTATCTCTGCCCATTTATTTCTGACTTGTTTGAAACTATAATAAGTTCGTGGGTTGAAAAACTTCTTCAATGGCAAACTTTTTCCTTCCTTTGCTCTGACTTTCCAGGACCTTGCCTCCTCTCCTTCTCATGAGAATTTGGAGAATCTCCCTCTCGTTTATTCTCATTCTCTCTCTCTCTTCCACTTTTTTTCTCGTCTTCCTTATCGTTTTCTCCCTCTTGAGAAATCGTTATTCCTATTTACTCTTCCCTTTAAGAAAACTCAAACTGTCTTCACCCTTTTCTCTTGTCCTTCTCCTGCCTTTATTATAATTCTAATAATCTGGTATTCTCTCTATGTTCTTTCTCCCGTATTCTTTCTTCCTTCTTGCCCACTTATTCTCTCAATATTTTTTTTTCCCCTCAGTGAGATCTCAAACAGTCCCTAAGTTGCTTTCTCCTCTCCTCCTTTAAAAATTCAGTTTCCCCATCTCTCTCTCACTCTCCTCCCTATGAGATATCAAACACCCCCTTTAACTCTCTCCCCCTCCTCTCTTTGAGATATCAAACACCCCCTTTAACTCTCTCCCCTCTCACCTTTTTGAGAGCTCTAACAATCCACTTCTCTCTCTCTCTCTCTCTCTCTCTCTCTCTCTCTCTCTCTCTCTCTCTCTCTCTCTCTCTCTCTCTCTCTCTCTCTCTCTCTCTCTCTCTCTCTCTTTTCCCTCTTTTCACATGTTTGAATAAAATATGAGACAGCATTAGGCTTAGCTGCCTTATACGTCAAACCCAACCTTAAGAATATTATTGTATTGCACTTACCTTAACAGCAATACCTGGATAGCATGGCGATGCTAGGCCTACCTGGGCACCATGGTGAGAACAGGCCTATCTTGATGCGATAGCAAGACGAAGCTTATCTACCTATGTCGAGGCGAAGCTTACCTGGTCACCATAGTCAGAGAAGACCTGCCTCTTTAAACAACAAATGTCACTTCAGTCGTTACTCTAGAGCTTCATCAAGTCACTGACTTGATAATGCTCTACAGAGAGTGAAACGTGACTTGATAATGCTGTACAGAGAGCGAAACATGACTTGATAATGCTCTACAGAGAGCGAAACATGGCTTGATAGCTCTACGCAGACCGAAAAGTGTCCCTTCTCCACACTGATGCTTAGAAGCACATAGTAGCTCTCCAGAGCCAGCGATTTACTGGGGTCCTGGCGCCTTGTAAACGGTTCAGTGTAAACCACACCCTAAAATCCAACCTTAGCCTTTAATTCAGCACCTGAAGCCGAGTTGTATTTCAGGAAGCCGCTCTTTGAGGAGACTATCGGGGACATTTATCTAGATTTAGGGAACTATCGTGAATAATCATCTATATTTAGGAGACTATCGGGACATTTATCTAGATTTGGGGACTATCGGGACATTTATCTAGATTTGGTGACTATAAGAACAGTCATCTAGATCTGGGGACTATCGTGGATATTTATTTATATTTAGAAAGACCATCGTGGATAGTAATCTAGATTTAGGGACTATCGTTGATAGTCATCTTGTTTTGGGGGACTATCGTGGATAGTTATCTAAATTTGGGGGGACTACCGTGGATATGTATCTAGATTTAGGAGTACTATCGTGGATATTTATATAGATTTAGGGAGACTATCATGGATAGTCATCTAGTTTTAGGGGACTATCTTGGGTATTTATCTAGATTCTGGGGGACTATCGTGGGAATTTTTCATGGGAATTAATTTGTCGATTTCCATTAAGATCTGCTGGGCTTTAATAATGTCTCTAAACTCTATCTAGCCTCTGCCTACCCTCTACCTATTCTCTGCCTACCCTCTCCCTAGCCTCTGCCTAGCGTCTACCTAGCTTTTGCCTACCCTCTACCTAGCCTCTACATAGATTCTACGTAGACAACCTAGACTCTACACAGACTCTACCTAAGCTCCAACTAAGCCTTACATAAGTCTGTCTCGACCTAAATTTTCCCCCAAAATTCTCTCAGGTCTTTCGTTTGCCTAGCATCTGCTAAACGCCCCTTTGCCGCTTTTTAACCAGTAATTAGGCTCTAACAAGCACCTGCCTAGCATTTACCTAGCTCTACCTAGTTTCAGCTCGTTTCCTAGACTTTACCAAGCATCCGCCTAGCATTTACCTAGCTCTACCTAATTTCAAATATCCCTATTTTGTATTCTTTTGTTCATTCATCCTTGGGATACATAAGTATGGGGGTCAATTACATTTAGGTATAAGAGATACGTTCATTATGGATCATGTTTCAAACATACACTGGCCTTCATCACTGGCCTGAAAAAACTCACTGTGTAACGGAAACGTCAAGGTTATTAACTCTCATAGACGCAAATCCTAGTAGAAGGTCGCCAGGGTAACTAATCATGTCGACAACAAGAAAGGAAGTAGTAAAATCTCTACCTTGGATAGAAAAGGTGAGAGAAGTCCAACCTCTGACACGTAGACGAGAACCAGCCACTATCCGACTTTCTGGTATTTACCCAATATTCCAGATGTCTGCTGTTCATCACGATACCAGCACTCAGGATGGAGGGGAATATGTGAGTGGTGATTATTATTATTATTATTATTATTAATTATAATTACTATTATTATTATTAATTATTATTAGTATCATTATTATTATTAGTAGTAGTAGTAGTAGTATCATAATTATTATTGTTGTTGTTGTTCTTCTTCTTTTATAATTAATATTATTTGTATTATTATTATTATTATTATTATTATTATTATTATTATTATTATTGTTCTTCTTCTTCTTCTTATAATTATTATTATTATTATTATTATTATTATTATTATTATTATTATTATTATTATTATTTTATTATTATTATTATTGTTGTTCTTCTTCTTCTTCTTAAAATTATTATTATTGTTGTTGTTGTTGTTGTAATTATTATTTTAATATTCTTATTAATGGAATTATTTTTATTTTTATTGTTGTTGTTTTTTATATACGTAATTATTTTTATTATTGTTATAATTATTGTTATTATTATTATTATTATTATTATTATTATTATTATTATTATTATTATTATTATTATTATTATTATTATTATTATTATTATCAACGCCAGATGAAACTACAAATTACTGTAATATCTTGAAACTGTCTCGCCAATACCTTGTTTGTGAGAAACGGGAGAGCCGCTGTGTGACCTTGAAACTGGGTCCCCTGTTTCTAACTCTAGCTTCGTCAGGGGACTCTATCCTCTTTGGAGACCACGTGATGAGTATACCACATGGAAGCTGACCTCTAGCCAGAACTTATGGGAAAGGGGGCTATGTTTAGGGAAGTAAGATAGTGTTTAGTGAAGTAAGATAGTGTTTAGTGAAGTAAGCTAGTGTTTAGTGAAGTAAGATAGTGTTTAGTGAAGTAAGATAGTGTTTAGTGAAGTAAGATAGTGTTTAGTGAAGTAAGATAGTGTTTAGTGAAGTAAGATAGTGTTTAGTGAAGTGACATAGTGTTTAGTAAAGTAAGATAGTGTTTAGTGTAGTGACATAGAATATAGTGAAGTAAGATAGTGTTTAGTAACTAAGATGGAGCCTTGGTTGAGCAGAGATCTGTTGGGAGCTCTGTGTGAGAGCTTGGTGGCAAGACTCTGTCGGGGACAGAGCTGAGGCTCTATGTGAGGTCGTCTGGGAGGGATATACTAAGTACTGTATTCCATACAGTACTTAGTAGATCCTCAGTTGTCTTAGAATCAGAAACCTTGTCTTTCTCTTTGTTGTAATGAACAATTAAGTATTAATATATAAATCATAATTGTGGGAATACAGTATTCTCTTTCCCCAGTCTTTAATTTAGTATTCTTAACGATATTGAATATTACTTAAGTACATAGTAAGGTATAAATTAAATGGAAATGAGCAAAGCCCCAATAATGTTTAGTGAAGTGACATAGTGTTTAGTGAAGTGAGATAGTGTTTAGTGAAGTAAGATAGTGTTTAGTGAAGTAAGATAGTGTTTAGTGAAGTAAGATAGTGTTTAGTGAAGTAAGATAGTGTTTAGTGAAGTAAGATAGTGAATAGTGAAGATAGTGTTTAGGGACGTAACATAGTGTTTAGTGAAGTAAGATAGTGTTTAGTGAAGTGACATAGTGTTTAGTGAAATAAGCTAGTGTTTAGTGAAGTAAGATAGTGTTTAGTGAAGTTAGATAGTGTTTAGTGAAGAAAGTGTTAAGTGAAGTGACATAGCGTTTAGTGAAGTGACTTATTGTTTAGTGAAGATAGTGTTTAGTGAAGTTGCAAAGTGTTTAGTGAAATAATATACCGTTTAGTGAAGTAAGATAGTGTTTAGTGAAGTGAGGCCGTTTAGTGAAGTGACATAGTGTTTATTGAAGTAAGATAGTGTTTAGTGAAGTGAGATAGTGTTTAGTGAAGATAGTGTTTAGGGAAGTAAGATAGTGTTTAGTGAAGTAAGATAGTGTTTAGTGAAGTAAGATAGTGTTTAGTGAAGTAAGATAGTGTTTAGTGAAGTGACATAGTGTTTAGTAAAGTAAGATAGTGTTTAGTGTAGTGACATAGAATTTAGTGAAGTAAGATAGTGTTTAGTGAAGTGACATAGTGTTTCGTGAAAAGAGATAGTGTTTAGTAAAGTAAGATAGTTTAGTGAAGTGAGATAGTGTTTAGTGAAGTAAGATCGTTTTTAGTGAAGTGAGATAGTGTTTAGCAAAGTAAGATAGTGTTAAACTATCTTTTTTTATTTAAAACTTTCTTTTTTCCCAAAAACTATGTCACTTTTACCAAAAACTATCTTATTACTAAATTCCCCATGTCACTACACTAAAAACTATTTCCTTTACTAAACACTTGGGGCCCTTTATTTTAAAACTATTTTATTACTAAAACTATTTTTTATTTAAAACTATTTTTCACTTAAAATACTTTTTTCCCCTAAAAATTTTTTTAAAACTATTTCATTACTAAAACTTTTTTTATTATAAAAATTTTTGTTACTTACTAAAGGTTTTATTTTTTACAAAAAATTTTTTTTTATTTTAAAGGTATATTTTTTACTAAAACTTTTTTAACCCTTACTAAAAATTTTTTTCATTTTAAAAAAAGTCATTACTAAACCTATGTTACTTCTTTTAAATTTTTTTTTATTTAAAACTATTTTTAATTTTTTAAAATATTTTATTTTTATTAAAAATTTAAAACCTTTTTAAAATTTTTTTACTTTTTTACAAAAATTTTTTTTAATTTTTTTTAAAATTTTTAGTTTAAAACTTTTTTCATTTTTTACTATTTTTTTTCACTAAAACTATTTTATTACTAAAAATTTTTTTATTTACTTTAAAATATTTTATTACTAAAATTTTTTTTATTTACTAAAACTTTTCACTTACTAAAATTTTTTTACTTACTAAAATTATTGGGGTTTTCTCATTTCCATTTAATTTATACCTTTTCTATGTACTTAAAAATATTCAATATCGTTAAGAATCTAAATTAAAGACGGGGGAAAAAGAATACTGTTTTCCCCAATTATGATTTATATATTAATCTTAATTGTTTTATTAAAAAAGAGAAAGACAAGGGGTTTTGATTCAAAAAACTGAGGGTCTACTGGTTTCTGTTGGGGGAAAAAGGGACTTGGGGATATCCCTCCCAGACCACCCCCATAGAGCCCCCAGCTCTGTCCCCGACAGATCTTGCCACCAGCCTCCCACAGAGTTTTTTTAAAGATTCCCGTTTTAAACCAAGGCTCCATCTTTTTACTAAAACTATTTTTATTTTTTTTGTCCAATAAAACTATTTTATTTTTTAAACTTAGGGACTTACTAAAACTATTTTATTTTTATTTTAAAAATTTCTTATTCCTTAAAAATTTTTTTATTACTTAAAAATTTTTTTTATTTTTATTTTAAAATTTTTTTTATTTTTATTTAAAATTTTGTTTTTACTAAAATATTTATTTAAACATTTTTATTTTCCCCTTTTTAAAATTTTCCCCCTTCCTAAGTTTTTGGTAGGGTCATTTCCCTGTGGTATACTTAAAACCCTGGTTCCCAAAAAAGGATAGAGTCCCCCGGAAGTTTGAGGAAACAGGGGAACCCCCTTTTAAAGGGCACACAGCGGTTTCCCCCCTTTTCCAAAAAAGGTATTGGGAGAAGCCCAAAATATTACAGTAATTTTAATTTCATCTTGGGGTTTAAATAAAATAATAATAATAATAAAAAAAAAAAAAAAAAAATAATAATAATAAAATAATAAAAAAAAAATAAAAAATAAAATTTATATTTTAAAAAAAAAAAATAAAAATAAAAAAACCCCCAAAAAAAAATTTTAAAAAAAAATTAAAAAAAAATAAAATTTTTAAAAAAAAAAACAATTTTTAAAAAAAAAAAAAAAAAAATAATAATAATAAAATAATAATAATAATAATAATAAAAAAAAAAAAATAAAAAAATTAAAAAATGGGGAAAAAAATAATAAAAAATAATAATAAAAAAATAAAAATAAAAATAAAAAAATATTAATTATAAAAAAAGAAGAAAACAACAACAATAATAATTATGATACTACCACACATTTCTAATAATAAAAAGATACTAATAATAATTTAAAAATAATAATAGTAATTTTAATTTAAAAAAAAAAAAAAATTTTACCACTAAATTTTCCCCCCCCATCCTGAGTGCTGGTATCGTGATGAACAAAATCTGGAATATTGGAAATACCAGAAAGTCGGATAGTGGTTTGGGTTCCCCCTCTACGTGTCAGAGGTTGGGCTTTTCACCTTTTCTATCCAAGGTAGAGATTTTACTACTTCCTTTCTTGTTGTCGATGCTAGGCAAACGAAAGACCTAAAGGGGGAATTTTGGGGGGAAAATTTAGGTCGAACAGACTTATGTAAGGCTTAGTTGGAGCTTAGGTAAGTCTGTGAGTCTAGGTTGCCCGTAGAATCTATGTAGGGGCTAGGTAGAGGGTGGAAAAAACTGGTAGACGCTGGGCAGGGGCTGGGGAAGGGTAGGCAGGAATAGGTAGAGGGTAGGCAGGGCTAGATAGAGTTTAGGACATTTTTAAAAGCCCAGAATTTTAAAGGGAAATCAAAAATTTAAATTTCCCCATAAAAAATTTCCCCCGATAGCCCCCCAGAATCTAGATAAATACCCAAGATAGCCCCCAAAAACTAGATGACTATCCATGATATCTCCTAAATCTATATAAATACCCCGAAAACCCCTAAATCTAGATACATACCCACGGTAGCCCCCCAAATTTAGATAACTACCCCGATAGCCCCCCAAAACAAGATGACTATCAACATGTCCTAAATCTGATTACTATCCACGTGGTCTTTCTAAATATAAATAAATACCCACGATAGCCCCCGATCTAGATGACTGTTCTTATAGTCCAAAACCCCAGATAAATTAAATAGTCCCCAAATCTAGATAAATGTCCCGATATCCCCTAAATATGATGATTTTTCCCGATAGTTCCTAAATCTAGATAAATGCCCCCGATAGTCTCCTAAAAGGCGGTTTCCCTGAAATACAACTCGGTTTGGTGCAAATTAAGCTAAGGTTTTTTTGGGGGGTTTTTTACTAAACCCTTTCAAACCCAGGACCCCAAAAATCTGGCTCGGAAGCACTATGTGTTTTAAGCATCAGTGTGGAAGGACACTTTTTGGTTCAAACTATAAGTGTTTCCTCCTTTTAAAACATTATCAATCTGTTTCCTCTGACAGCATTATCAAGTCCCTTTCACTCTCTGAGAGCATTATCAAGTCAGTGACGTGAAGCTCTTGGGCTGAAGTGACATTTGTTGTTTTAAAAACAGGGCTTCTCTGACTATGGTGACCAGGTAAGCTTCCCCCGACATGGGGGATAAGCTTCGTCTTTCTATCGCATCAAGATGGCCCTTTCTAATTGCCCAGGTGGGGTACATGCCATGCTATCAGGGATTGCTGTTAAAGGGAAACAATAAAAAATATTCTTAAGGTTGGGTTTGACTAAAGGCAGCTAACCCAATGCTGTCTCTATTTTATTCAAACATGTGAAAAAAGGGGGAAAAGAGAGAGAGGGAGAGAGAAAAAAGGGAGAAGAGGGGAGAAAAGGGTTTTTGATCTCAAAAAGGGGGGGAGGATTAAAGGGGGGGTTTTATATTTAAAGGGGGGAAGGGGGGAGAAAAAGGTGTTTTTTAAGGGGGGGAGGAGAAGAATGGG
>WNWK01034613.1:0-20343 GCA_009830355.1 Cherax destructor
GAACATAAAAAGGGCCCCTGAAACTTTCCCAAAAATTAAGATTAGTCAATTTATCTTTAAAAATTCTTCCCAAATTTTATTAATTATAAATAACCCCAATTTATAAAACCAAAAGAAATATTCTTTTTATTTTCAAAACTTTTTTTTATGAAACATGATTCTTTATTTCCCCTCTCAAATGGACTTGTTGATACAACCTTCTCAGCTTTTTAAAAAATCAATTGGATGGTTAAAATCTCTCATGAATAAATAGAGCTTTTGAATCTTCCCCAGTTCAATGCTATTTTTTTTTTTAATCTTGTTAAAGTTTTTTACCAGTTTGACCATAATAAACTTTATCGCATATTTTACTATCAACATTTTTTAATAACTGAATGGGGTTAACAGAACTAGAGCTTGAAAACAATGGCGCATGGAATGAAGAATGTTGGCCATTTTGCGCTGTGAAGACCACCTGGAAATGAGAGTCGTCGGACACCTCAAGGTGATGCATTGGGAGTCATCTGAACTGACCTACTAGAGAGATGCGCTTTTAAGAGCCATCTGTATGAATCTATCTTCAGGTTCGTTATATATGTCATAGCAAACCCTTTTCTCTTTAAAACAGGTATTGTTGATCCTTGGGGGGGGATGTCTGCAAGCAGAAGAAAGACAATATTATAGCCATATTCACTTATAAAAATTTTCCCGATTAAACTTATTTTTAAATTAAGCCCGGAGTTAAGGGAATACAAACTGATAATGACAGTTATATGTATAAGATATATTTATTTTTAAAATGAAAAGACTGTAAAATTAAAATAATTTGACGTTGAAAAGGTCAAATATATCAATGTCAAATAATTACTTTACTTTCATAATCTATTAAACTAAAGACAACTTTTTTTAATAATATTTGAAATAAAAATACTAGTTTTGGTTTTCTGTCATGCCCTGGTCTCATTGTTTTGGTTTGTATTACATAATAGAGGGGGGAGAAATTCTTGGTGTGAGTTCTGGTAGTGCTTGAGAAGTGAGATTTGTTTTGCATGTTAAAGGAGTTTGGGGTATGTGAGGTGAGTGTAGTGGTGTATCATACATATGTAGGCGGAGTATAATGATGTGTTGAAGGAGTGGGGAGAAATTTAGGTTGGGCTGTAGGGATGTGTTATACGTATATTTGTAGAGGAGTTTTAGGTTTTTTTTTATCATGTTTTAAGACACAACGATTTATGACTATCAAAACATTTAAAACCCCGATCTACTTAAAAAGTGTAAATTCTCAAGGTTGATAGACTGCAACCCCCAAAAAGGGGGTGACCTCCTACCAAGTGAGTTGTAAATACAAGCCTGTAATTTTATGCGATGGTAGGATTGGGGGGGTTTTTGTCTCATAAAAGGGTTTTTGGGTTGTTTCTTTCTTTTTCCCTTTTGGGGGTCATACTACCATATATAAATTTGGGGTTTTCTTCTTTTTTTTTTTTAACTTCTTTTTTCTTGTTTATTTCTGCTTATTTCCATGGTAAAGGGGGAAAGAATTCTTCCTCTGAAAGTGGGGTGTGTAGGAGGGACAAAACCAAAAGATACAAAAGTGTATTGTGAGTTATTATTAAAGAATTAAAAAAAGAGGGAGCAGGATAGCAGATGAACAAAGAGCTTTAGGAAGGGTAGGGGGGGACCAATTGCAGTGAAATATAGGTGAACATATTTAGATAAGGGTAAAAGGTTTTTTTTGTGGCATGGATTTAAAAGGCAATGAGGGGGGGCAATGTGGCAGATGTTGAAATGTAGGAAAATTTGGGGAGTTTTGAAAGCAGTAAAAATTTTTTGAGTATGGGGGGCTCGGTTAGAGTATGTAGGGGGGGAAAAAAAATTTCCCCAGAAAAGTAGGCTTTGAAATGGATTGTGATGTCATAATGGATGTTCAATATTTTATGTGGAGTTGAAGAAGTGAATGCTCGGGTTTGGGAAAAAGGTGGGTTAAAAGATAAAGAATTTAACACAAAGTAGGGTTTTACAGTTGTTCTTTCTGATGACACTGTGTTTTTGGGGGTTCTGAAAAAATTGAAAAGGTTTGGGAGATGAGTTTGGTAGGGTATGAAAAAACGGGGAAAATTTAAAAATGAATATTGGAAAAGAAAAGGGGATGAGGATAATAAAAATTAGGAAGGAAGATTAAATTCAGATTGGAGGAAGGGAGGGGGAAAGGGGAATTTTCAGAATATGGGAGTGGATGTTGGGGGGGGTTTTAAAAAAATGGGTGAAACAGAATTGCAGGGAAGGTGAGTGGTGCACTGGGGGCTGTGGAGACAAAAATTTTTTCCCTGAAAGAAAAAGGGAAATTTTAGGTGTTAAAACCCCTTGTATGGGTGGGGCATGGTTTTTGAATGTTGCAGAAGGGTGGTTGAAGGCAGTGCAGATTCTGTCTGGGGCTGTGTGGGTGAATAAAATAGGGGTTATTTAGATGTTTGACATGTAAAAAAGGAAGAAACGAAATGAATGACTTCAGGTTAAATCTGTATTGGGGGAAAGGGTGGGGGGGTAGGCCAGGAAAGGGTTTGGGGGGTAAGGAGATTTTGTGCGGGGGTTGGGCTTCCAGCAAGCGTGCCTGAGCGTGTTAGATAGGTAAAAGACAAATGCAGTGAAAATTTGGGAGGGGTTTGGCCGGGGACTTATTCCTGGAGATGGGGGGTACAGTGCCGGGGAAACTGAAGGAGGGGGGGGTTTAAAGTTGCAGTTTTGTGCTGTAGTGGGACCCCTCTGGCAAAACAGTGATGGAGTGAATGTGATTTTTTCTTTTCGGCCCCCCTGCCTTGGTGGGAAAAAGGGGATGTGTTAAAAAAAATCTTTCGTTTTTTTTTTAATTTTGATAATTTATAGTGAATTGGTAAAAATAAAAGTTCATTAGTATTGATATTTATGAAGAGTCCTGGAATAACGTGGTTTTTTGGGGAGTTTTCGGGGGGTTTGACTACGGGCAATGGCAGCCACTCAGCTCTGGAGAGAATAAATCAGACTCTTTTTAATTAAACAAATATTTTTTTTTTTGGAATTTCATCTCACCTAATTGTTCTTTCATTTTCTATAATATTTGAATGATATTTATTGCGACACCGAGAACCATTATATACGGTAAGGTCAGCATTGGGGTCATAAACCCGTTTTTTTGGACACAATTTTTTCCCCAAAAATTTCTAATTTTAAAGTTTTAATTAAGGGGAAAGAAGTTATTCTTCTATTTTTAACAGAAGACTAGAAAAGCCACTAAGCCGGAGGTGCTCTTGATTCAAGGGAATGGATATTTTCCTTGGATTAAACCTTAAAACCTCCTTCAGGTGACCATCTGAATCAGCTCTATGGGAGGATAATAACCAAGAATACCCCAAAAATCAGTACCTTCAGAGAGTGTCTGCTTTTTTCCCTTGGGACCTTTAGTCCTCTTCCTCTAAACACGACCCCCGACACTCGCTTAACACCCCCGGGACCACTTTTATCTGTGTTCCCCCATTTCCTGTAAAAAACCGATTTTCTTTTATAACGTAATTGTTGCATATACCTTGTTTCTACACTTTCACATAGTAATAGTAATAATAAAAAAAAAATTATTATTTTATTTTTTAAAAATTTTTATTTTTTATTTTTTTATTATTATTATTATCATCTTTTTTTTTTATTTATTTTATTTTATTATTTTATTATTATTATTATTATTTTTTATTATTTTATTTTAAAAAAATAAATAAAAAATAAAATTAATAAATAACAAAAGGAAAAACTTTCCCGTCGTTTGGGGAACTTGGACCATTTAAAAAAAGGGACACTAACAAAAAGGGAGGGGGGGGATAAAAGGGACAGACAGGGACGGGAAAAGAGGGTGTAGGAGAGGAAGTGAGAGGTAGTGGAAAGGGATAGTAATGTAGTAGTTGTCATCAAAGACAAGTAGAGCACAAAAAAGTGTTACGCAACCCCAAAAATTTTTCTTTCTGTCATGTCAGAGATCACATATACTATTGACTGGTCTTCTCTAAAACTGTCCCCCCATTTTTTCTTTCCCATCGCCGTCTGTTGAATCCCCCCATACACAACTTTCCTTTATGAATCTTGTCTGGCTTTGTCTTGTAGATGCCTTCCTTCCCTTTCATTGTAAAATTTTCCCAAATTCAAAAAAGCGTCACCGCCTTCCTTTCCCCCGTGCTCCACGTGCTCCAGGGGTCCCCGTGCTCCGCCGTGTTCCGTGGTTTTTTGGTTATCACGGTTTTTTTATTTGCTAGTTTTAAAGGTGCCTTTGAACATAATACATCCCTCCAGCGTTTGGGGAATAATTTGGGAAAAAAAATAGTACACACTGACCCAAAAAAAAAGGTAAAATGTGCAATAACATGCAAACCCCAAATCCCAGGGGGGCTATAGGCCTAGGTGCCGTGTGCAAAAAAAAAAAACTTAGAAGAAATTTTTAGGGGGAGAAAAGTCTCCCGATAATAGACTGTATAAATATTTATAATGTATATCACAGTGGTCCCGTATGTATGATAAGATACCTTTAAAAAGCTATGGTGAAAATTAAGACGTAAGTGATAGTGGCCAATAATAGATAATCGTGGAAAAAAATTTTCCCGCAGTCGCCGGGGCCCCCCACGCAGGTGAACTCATTAATAATCTTCCAAACCTGCTAGTGTACCTCACCATAGTCTAGTGATTAAAAATTTATATTGAAATACGAAAAGGTGCGCAATCTTGAGGAAATTTGAAATGTGTACACAACAACATAAGACCATTTATCATCCAGAAACCATTTGACTGTTTCCATTGTTAATAAATAACAAAATGGGCCTTTATTGAAAACAAGAAGTATAAAGTTACTTGTTTGGGAAAAACGTAAAACCCGTAGTTTAGGTGCAATATACACAACGGAAAAAATATTCTTCCATTAATCTTCCCATCGTCCCACCATAGCCAACAATAGTGTAAAATACATTTGATGTGGGGGAAAAAACTGTAAGTGCCCAAAACCTCGGGCAAAAAAAAAGGGGTTAGATGTCACCGCCGTTCGTCATAAGGGGGCTGCCAGAAGTCCCGGTTTTTCCAACACCAAGTTATACTTTTTTCATCAAACTGAACACATTTTACTCTGTTAAATAATATTCAAGTAGTTCCTTCACGAGCTAGTCCATAATCACCGACCGAATTTTTAAAATAAATGATCCACTGACCGGGTTCGTCCAAAATAAGGAACCAATGACCAGATTCAAAAGCGGACAGAGTTTCGGGGCCCAACACCCAACCGAATTCGTTGAAAAATGTTATCCTCTGCGGATTCATAAGCGACGGGTTTTTTGACGCCCTTATAAAACACCCAAACAGTTATGGCAGCGGGGAAAAAATTTTTCATAAAATACACGTACTAATACAAATAGATACACATACAAATAAAGAGATTTACACTCCTGGTTAACTTGAAAGATAGAGAAATGCCCTGAATCAACATACAGGGTTATAAATATTCCACTGTAGGGGCAACAGGAAGGGGGGTGGAATGCGAATACGTCAGAGATAATTTAAATTGTTGTGTTAGACAAGATATAAGATTAGAAACATCGGACCAATCTGTTTCTACAGTTTCTCGGGGGCGTGAAAAATTAATTTTGGGGCTTTTCCCCCTTAAGTGAATGTGACTGCCTGACAGGGCAAGGCATTGGCAAGCCGGTGGGAGAATTGGGCCTGCCTCGCATGGGCCAGTAGGCCTGCTGCAGTATTCCTTCTTTTTTATGTTCTTTTTTTGTTAATAACCAAAATAAAAAAACATCATGAAACTCTGTGTAGCTTGCAACCGCAGCAACAAACGGGTTTCGCATGGATTACATGCAAACCGTGGGGGAAAGAGCCCCCCATCTTGTGCAGATATTCAGGAATAATCCACAAGAGATATTAAACCAGGAAAGTGTTTTTGGGATGCCCAAATGAGAACCAACTTGAAAAAAAAACATTGGTATTAAAAAAGGGGAAACATCAAAACGGTCTTCCAGAAAACCTGACAGCATTTTATAACAGATGGGAAAATAAAAGACCCAGATGGTGCATGCCCCCGGTGCAGGGTTGTCCCTTTGACAGTGACTGTAAAAATACAAGGGTCCCCCAAAAATAGTGAAGATAAAAAAACCCCAAAAAACTGGTGATGGCACCATTAATAGACAAGTGCTGAAGATAGTAAAGAGACAGGAAAACACGCACCAGTAGGAATGCAGCCACGAAAAACCAAGGCAAATAGAAATCAGACTTAGAAATTTTGCATTAGGTATCGCATGCATGAAATATCTGCAAAAAGAGATGGAACTAACTTTGACCAAAAAAAATCCGTGCCCATATGCAACGGAAAACTAAAAACCTTCCTTCCTGTTTTTTTTTCCCCAAAAAATGAGTCACTCTTCGGGGGGGAAAGACAATGTTAAACCCCATATTGTCAAGGCCCCACCCAAAAAAGGGAAAAAAGAAGATACAGGGCAACCAGACCAGGGAAAAAACCCAAACCCCCAAACCCAAAACCCCAGAGAGAGAGGGTTTTTTTTCCCCAAAAGGGAAAAAAAAATCTGGCAAAATGACAAAATCGTCCCCCAACTTCTATCATTTGGGGAAGGGGACCAGAAAAACCCTCCATTCCCCAAAACAACAGATATTAGATCCTTTTTTACCAGGTTACTCAACAGACTTATTCCTTTAAATTTTTTTTGCACTTTTTTGTTGCCCCTTTTTCCCTTTGCTGAATTTTACACGCCCCCTTTCCCAAAAGGCCTTTCCCTTTCCCAAAACATTTATTAAAAAAAAACACAAACCATAAAATTTTACCCAAAACCTCCTTTTTAACTTTTTCTATCTTTATCCCATAAACCCCCAGCTTTTTACCCTTTTTTTTTTACCCACTGAATCCCCGAATTTTCCCCCACCCCCACAACTGGTTCTTCCTCACTCCAAAAAGATGTTTTTCCCCCCTTCCCCTATACACGAAATCACAGCCCCTGTTTTAAAAATCAATTCCAAAAAATATTCTTTCCCCTTGGGAACAAAGGGGAAATAAGAAAGGAGGAACACTGCAGGGCCCCTTTGGGCCCCCATACTGGGAAAATTCCTTCACTTCCCCCCCCACTAACAGAATATTTTTTAAACCCAAAATTTTCTGCCCCCCCAAGAAATAAGCTTTGATAATTTTATTTACTCATGTGAATTTCCCCCCAATCAAATCCAACCCCACTCTTAATTTTTTCCAACCCCAAAAATTTAAAAATACCCAAGGGCCCCCTTTTTTCAAAAACCCAAAAGGGAGACTTTTCCCCTAAAAAAACCCTTTTCCCCCCCCAAAAATTTTTCCCTTTTCCCCTTCCCCAAATCTAAACTTATCAAACAATCCATTTTAAATTTTGGGGTTTTTTCTCCGGAAAATACCCCCAAGCCCCATTTATACCCCCCTTTTTAATCCTTTTTCCCCTTGTATCCTCTGATCATTTTTCCCCCTTTTCGTCTTCCCGTGAAGAATTTTTAAGGGGCTTCAACTTTTCTTCATAAGGAAGTTTTAATGCTAAAATTAATTTAAAATCATTCAAACCAATGTTTTCAAAAAAAATTTATGCCCCCTTCTGTAATATTGGGGGGAAAACCCAAAAAAAACCAAAACTAGGTGGGGGCCCCTTGGGTTATAAAACTGAAAAAATAACCCCCGGGGCTTCTGTTGCTAACATTTTTATAAAAACCCCGGGAACCCCTTTTCCCCTTTTTCGCACAAAAGGTTCCCTTTTCTTGGTTTGGGGGTTTCTGCTTACCATCCCCCCCCAAGTCCTTCTCGCAATCTTTTGGCTGGGTTTAATTATTTAACATAAGTGCTTGGGTTTTTGGACCCCCGAAAAAAGAATTTTCATTTATCTACATTGAACTCATCTGCCATTTTCTTTTCCAAGGGGAAATTAGTTTGTCTAAATCCTCCTGTAGTTCACTGACATCTACGTCTGAATCGTTATCCTACCTATCTTCGTGTCATCAGCGGGGAAATTTCTCAAACCCCCAGAAATTCCCCCCTCAAGGGGGATTTATATATATTATAAACAACAACGGGCCCAAAAAGATCCCAAAAGGGAAGCCACTTGTTACAGATCCCCCCCCCGATTTAACCCCCCTTTTGCCACCCTCCTTCCTATTGGTGAGCCGACTCGATCCCCGGCAACACTTTTCCCCCAATGCCATTTAGCAGCCACTTTTTTAACAGTCTCTGGGGGTGGTAATTTATCAAAAAAACCCTTCTAAAAAAATAAAAAAAATCGAAAATTTTTTTTTCTATAACTCCTCAAAAAACCTTCTGAAAAAAAAATTTAAAAAAAATTGTTAGGCAGGGGGAAGGCCCCGGTGAATCCATGCTGAAAAATCATTAATCAAATTATGCCTATCGAGATGGCTTTTTTTTGTTATCCCTTTTTAAACGACTCTAGTAATTTGCCTAAATTGATGTTAGACTTATTGGGCGGGGTTTTTTTGGTAAGACTTGTCCCCTGCTTTAAAAATAGGGGAAATTCTTTTCCATCTTCCCCCCATCCGGCCCCCACCTGTTTTTTAAAAGATAGGTTTAAAAAAATTAGTTAAAAGGGGTTACAAAAGTTCAATTTTGCATTCCTTAAGAACCCTTGGAAAAAAAACCCCCTCAGGGCCTGGCGATTTATTTTTAAAGGCCCCCTTTTTTGATAACCATTTCGAAAAGACTGTGATCTACATAAATCTTCTTCAGGCCCCCACTAAAATACCTAATTCTTGGGATATTATTGGGGTTTTCCTGAGGAAAAAACCAGAGAAAATAATTATTAAAAAAATTAGACATTTCATTCTCTTTGTCAGTAAGATACCCATAATTATTTTTAAAGGGGGCCCATCTTATCTCTAACTTTTTTTTTTATACACAAAAAATTTTGGGGGTTGTTTTGGGGAACCCCCCAAACCCCTTTAATTTGTAGTCCTTGCTTTTCTTATCCCCTTTTAAAGTCCCCCTTAATGTCAATATATTTTTTCATAAGATGACCCTCACCTCTCTATTTTCCATGTGCCCCATCTACCTTTTACTCTCACTGTAGCTACAACTAAAAAGTGATCTGATATATCTGTGGCCCCTCTATAAACATGTACATCCTGAAGTGTACTCAGCAGTCTTTTATCTACCAATACGTAGTCCAACAAACTACTGTCATTACGCCCTACATCATATCTTGTATATTTAATTATCGTCATTTTCTTAAAATATGTATTATCTATAAGCAAACCCCTTTCTATACAAAGTTCAATCAAAGGGCTCAAATTATCATTTACACCTGGCACCCCAAACTTACCTACCACACCCTCTCTAAATGCTTCTTTCTCCTACTTTAGCATTTAAGCCCCCTACCACAATTACTTTTTCACTTGGTTCAAAAGTTCCTACACACTGTCTTAACATCTCCAAAATCTCTCTCTCTCTCCTCTACACTCCTCTCTTCTCCAGGTACATACACATTTCCACTTTTCGCATCCCACGCTTATTATATATATATATATATATATATATATATATATATATATATATATATATATATATATATATATATATATATATATTATATATATATAGGTTGGTAGTCAGCAACCACCCAGGGAGGTACTACCGTCCTGCCAAGTGAGTGTAAAACGAAAGCCTGTATTTGTTTTACATGATGGTAGGATTGCTGGTGTCTTTTTTTCTGTCTCATTAACATGCAAGATTTCAGGTACGTCTTGCTACTTCTACTTACACTTAGGTCACACTACACATACATGTTCACGTTTATGTATACACACTCATCTGAGTTTTCTTTGATTTTATCTTAATAGTTCTTGTTCTTATTGCTTTTCCTTTCATATCCATGGGGAAATGGAATAAGAATCTTTCCTCCGTAAGCCATGCGTGTTGTAAAAGTCAACTAAAATGCCGGGAACAATGGGCTAGTAACCCCTTTTCCTGGATAGATTTACTAAAAAGAAAAAGAAGAAAACCGTCAAAGTGGGATGTTTGAATGTGCGTGGATGTTGTGCGAATGATAAGAAAGAGATGATTGTAGATGTTATGAATGAGAAGAAGCTGGATGTCCTGGCTTTAAGTGAGACAAAGCTGAAGAGGGTAGGAGAGTTTCAGTGGGAGAAATAAATGGGATTAGGTCAGGGGTTTCAAATAGAGTTAGAGCTAAAGAAGGAGTGGCAATAATGTTGAATAATCAGTTATGGCAGGTAAAGAGGGAATATAAATGTATAAATTCAAGGATTATGTGGAGTAAAATAAAGGTTGGATGTGAAAAGTGGGTTATAGTAAGTGTTTATGCACCTGGAGAAGAGAGAAGTGTAGAGGAGAGAGAGAGAGATTTTTGGAAATGTTGAGTGAGTGTGTGGGGAGTTTTGAACCAAGTGAGAGAGTAATTGTGGTTAGGGATCTTAATGCTAAAGTGGGTAAAAATGTTGTGGAGGGAGTAGTAGGTAAATTTGGGGTGCCTGGGGTAAATGTAAATGGGGAACCATTAATTGAGCTATGTGTAGAAAGAGGTTTGGTAATAAGTAATACATATTTTATGAAAAAGAGGATAAATAAATATACAAGGTATGATATTGCACGTAAGGAAAGTAGTTTGTTAGATTATGTATTGGTGGATAAAAGGTTGATGGGTAGGCTTCAGGATGTGCATGTTTATAGAGGGGCAACGGATATATCGGATCATTATTTAGTTGTAGCTACAGTTAGAGTAAAAGGTAGATGGGACAAAAAGAAAATGGCAACAGCAAGTAAGAGAGAGGTAAAAGTGTATAAACTAAGGGAGGAGGAAGTTAGGGTGAGATATAAGCAACTATTGGCAGAAAAGTGGGCTAGTGCAAGTATGAGTAGTGGGGGGGTTGAAGAGAGTTGGGATAGTTTTAAAAATGCAGTATTAAAATGTGGGGCAGAAGTTTGTGGCTATAGGAGGGTGGGTGCAGGAGGAAAGAGGAGTGAGTGGTGGAATGAAGAAGTAAAGGGTGTGATAAAAGAGAAAAAGGTAGCTTATGAGAAGTTTTTACAAAACAGAAGTGTTAATAGAAGAGCAGAGTATATGGAGAGTAAACGAAAGTTGAAGAGAGTGGTGAGAGAGTGCAAAAGAAGAGCATATGAAAGAATGGGAGAGGCTCTATCAAGAAATTTTGCTGAAAACAACAAAAAATTTTGGAGTGAGATAAACTAGGCAAGAAAGCCTAGGGAACGAATTGATTTGTCAGTTAAAAACAGAGTAGGGGAGTTAGTAGATGGGGAGCTGGAGGTATTGGGTAGATGGCGGGAATATTTTGAGGAAAGTAAAGCAGCTGGAACTGAGGGATCATGACAGAAATTTTAAAAGCAGGGGGGGATATAGTGTTGGAGTGGTTGGTATCTTTGTTTAATAAATGTATGAAAGAGGGGAAGGTACCTAGGGATTGGCAGAGAGCATGTATAGTTCCTTTATATAAAGGGAAGGGGGATAAAAGAGAGTGTAAGAACTATAGGGGAATACGTTTACTGAGTATACCAGGTAGTGTATGGCAGGGTTATTACTGGAAGAATTAGAGGTAAGACAGAGAGTAGGATTGCAGATGAGCATGGAGGCTTCAGAGTGGGTATGGGATGTGTAGATCAAGTGTTTACAGTGAAGCATATATGTGAACAGTATTAAGATAAAGGTAGAGAAGTTTTCATTGTATTTATGGATTTAGAAAAGGCATATGATAGAGTGGATAGGGGCGCAATGTGACAAATGTTGCAAGTGTATGGAATAGGTAGTAAGATAATGAAGGCTTTAAAGAGTTTTTATGAGGATAGTGAAGCTCAGGTTAGGGTGTGTAGGAGAGAGGGAGATTACTTCCCGGTAAAAGTAGGTCTTAGACAGGGATGTGTAATGTCACCATGGTTGTTTAATATATTTATAGATGGGGTTGTAAAAGAAGTAAATGCTAGGGTGTTGGGGAGAGGGGTGGGATTAAATTATGGGGAATTAAATGCAAAATGGGAGTTGACACAGTTACGTTTTGCTGATAATACTGTGCTTATGGGAGATTCTAAAGAAAAGTTGCAAAGGTTAGTTGACGAGTTTGGGATGGTGTGTAAAGGTAGAAAGTTGAAAGTGAACATAGATAAGAGTAAGGTGATGAGGGTATCAAACGATTTAAATAAAGAAAAATTGGATATCACATTGGAGAGAGGGATTATGGAAGAAGTAAATGTTTTCAGATATTTGGGAGTTGACGTGTCAGCGGATGGGTTTATGAAGGATGAGGTTAACCATAGAATTGAGTGGTGCGTTGAGGTATCTGTGGAGACAAAAAACGTTATCCATGGAGGCAAAGAAGGGAATGTACGAAAGTATAGTGGTACCTACACTCTTATATGGGTGTGAAGCATTGGATGCAAATGCTGCAGCGAGGAGGAGGCTGGAGGCAGTGGAGATGTCCTATCTAAGGGCAATGTGTGGTGTAAATATTATGCAGAAAATTCGGAATGTGGAAATTAGGAGAAGGTGTGGAGTTACTAAAAATATTTGTCAGAAGGCTGAAGAGGGGTTGTTGAGGTGGTTTGGTCATTTAGAGAGAATGGATCAAAGTAGAATGACTTGGAGAGCGTATAAATCTGTAGGGGAAGGAAGGCGGGGTAGGGGTCGTCCTCGAAAAGGTTGGAGGGAGGGGGTAAAGGAGGTTTTGTGGGCGAGGGGCTTGGACTTCCAGCAAGCATGTGTAAGAGTGTTTGATAGGAGTGAATGGAGACGAATGGTTTTGGGACCTGACGAGCTGTTGGAGTGTGAGCAGGGTAACATTTTGTGAAGGGATTCCAGGGAAACCAGTTAATTGATTTAGTTGGACTTGAGTCCTGGAAATGGGAAGTACAATGCCTGCACTTTAAAGGAGGGGTCTGGGATAGTGACAGCTGGGAGGGACTATTCTCAGCTGTCGTATCTGAGCGCCTCTGCAAAGACAGTGATTATGTATGAGTGTCGTGAAAGTGTTGAATGATGATGAAAGTATTTTCTTTTTGGGGATTTTCTCTCTTTTTGGGTCACCCTGCCTCGGTGGGTGACGGCCGACTTGTTGAAAAAAAAAAAAAAACTGGATGTTGTACTCGCTACCCAAGGACATACGGTGGTGTGGACGCCTCTAAGGATTGTGTGGTGTAGTGGTCTAAGGCATCATATGTTTTCGCTCACCATGAGGCGGGCCAAAGCAGCATGGGTTCGGCTCCTTGGCTACTGCAGTGTAGTTATTGATGAATACCACTCGTTCGTGGGTACTATATATATATATATATATATATATATATATATATATATATATATATATATATATATATATATATATATATATATATATCATATATATATTTCAGTCTGCCATATGTTTAATGTACTTAGTCTCTATGGTAACTGCTGCTGAACTTTCTCCACTTAGCCGGAAGTGCAAGATGAGTTCATCTTGGTTTCCAGGAAGAAGTGTTTCCTTACCACAGAATTAAGCACTGAGACTGAGATTGTTCTACTCATCATTGAGAGACAAAAGTACAGAATATTTTACATCAGCTACCTATTAAATCCTTTATAACTTTAACAAAATGGTAAAACAGTGAAGAACACTTTAGCAAAAGTAATAGATGGAACATTTCTGTAAAAACGTAACATAATTTGTTGATCTAGGTTTTTAATATACAACAAAAGTAAATTAAATATAGTAATAAGAAACATATATGTTCTTAACCCTCAGTTTTTCATATTGTGAGAAGCCATAACTGATAGATAAGTCGTAGCCCATGTCTATCATTTCCCTGATCGTCTGAGGCAGTTTCTCTATGCGAGGAATAGAGAGAAATGCAGTCAAGTTTCCTGTATATGTTGCAACCAGAACGATGGCTACCAGCCAAGTTGATGTCAGCACCAGTCTACCTGCTGTGTTCCCAGGCAGCTGCTTACAACCTGTAAATAATATATGTCCAATATATGTCAAGATATTTTATTTACTAAACAATTTAAGTGTTGTCCAATATTATGATTATAAACACAAACAAAACTAATTTGTTTTTCACTTTAATATGTTTAATAAATACGAAATTACTTCAATTTTTTTAAATAATTTTAATCCAAACAATAAAATATATATCTCTTTATAAAATACTCTTCCATAATACAAAAGAAAAATACTAATTATATTTAAATGCAGGGACATTAAAATTACTGCTTTTATATAGTATAATTAAATTCAGACCACTGAATTATTTAATCTTCGCTCAAGCATGTTTTGATATTATGCTTTAAGAGAAAATGCAAGAGGTTCACATGTAACCTGAATGATCATTGAGGATTTGTAATAGTAGCAGTTTGAAACTTGTGGTCTCTTTTGTTGATAATAACCGAATACTGCGTTCAGATCTATTGTACAATTTGAAATTAGGGTGATTGTTCTGCTTGAAGTTGAGTATTGTGAATCAGGTTTAAATTGTGGAACTCGACCAGCATGAACCTCACAAACACAGCCTAGTCTTCACACAAAGAAAAAGGGATATGCCAGACCGAGGATCTAAAAAATATATGTATAGAGATAATTGGTATACAATTCTGACAAGATGGAAAAATAAATACAAATGCAGTATATTGCGATTCCTTATTGACTACGTTTCGCCAACAAAGTGAGCTCTATCAGATACTATTATCTCAGGTAGATCTGTTTGTGTCTTGACAAGTCCTCTGTGTGAGTAAAACGTAGTCAAAGAAAGATCTCATTATTGTGCGTTTGTGAGTATTTTTCCATTATATTTATAGCTAAAGAAAAGAGAAGAAACATATCTGAACTCTGTCTTGTAGACAACAATGACTGCATAGATAAAATAAAGAATCGTAGCCGATCTAGTATTTACTTTATATGGAAAACAGTGACGAAGTGAAATTCCATCAACGCTAATGTATGTAAAGTGGTAAAGTTGACGGTACAGGTTACCCTGGGATATTATGCTACATTTATTGTATCATATGTTGAGGATGTTCTTGACGGTACAGGTTACCCTGGGATAGTATGCTGCATTTATTGTATCATATGTTGAGGATGTTCTTGACGGTACAGGTTACCCTGGGATAGTATGCGATTTATTTATCATATGTTGAGGATGTTCTTGACGGTACAGGTCCCTGGGATAGTATGCTGCATTATTGTATCATATGTTGAGGATGTTCTTGACATGTACAGGTTACCCTGGGATAGTATGCTGCATTTATTGTATCATATGTTGAGGATGTTCTTGACGGTACAGGTTACCTGGGATAGTATGCTGCATTTATTTATCATATGTTGAGGATGTTTTGACGGTACAGGTTACCCTGGGATATTATGCTACATTTATTGTATCATATGTTGAGGATGTTCTTGACGGTACAGGTTACCCTGGGATAGTATGCTGCATTTATTGTATCATATGTTGAGGATGTTCTTGACGGTACAGGTTACCCTGGGATAGTATGCTGCATTTATTGTATCATATGTTGAGGATGTTCTTGACGGTACAGGTTACCCTGGGATAGTATGCTGCATTTATTGTATCATATGTTGAGGATGTTCTTGACGGTACAGGTTACCCTGGGATAGTATGCTGCATTCATTGTATCATATGTTGAGGATGTTCTTGACGGTACAGGTTACCCTGGGATAGTATGGTGCATTCATTGTATCATATGTTGAGGATGTTCTTGACGGTACAGGTTACCCTGAGATAGTATATTACATTCACTGTGTCTTGTGATCAATTTCTTCTTTTGATTATAATAATAATAATTGTGATCAATTTGCTACATTCATTTCCAAGAAGAACCTGTTGTGTTTTATCGTGAGTGTGAAAGTAGACAGGTTGAGAAGGCAATTTTATTCATTTGAGCAGGGAAGAGGGTCAACATCAGCGGAATCAAGAGCAAAGTAGACTCAATATCTGTGTCAGAGTGTTCTATACCTCTATACTTGCGCGCCAATCTGCCTCTAATATCAACCCATGCTTTTTATTATCGTATTATGTTCCTCTTGAGCAGCTCTTCTCTTGTGGATCCACCTTCATGTTTCCTATTTTCTCTTTCATTACAAGTGTTATCATTTTATCCATTCTTTCCATTTCAGTCGAACACAACTCACATATCTACGTTGTTGTCATGACTAGTCCCTTGTCACTTTATTATAATTTTTTATTGTTATGTTTTGTTATTTATTATTATTATTATTATTATTATTATTATTATTATTATTATTATTATTATTATTTATTATTATTATTATTATTTATTGAGAGATGCTTAACCGGAAAGGAACAAGCAGCCGATTGGGAATATGGTCATGTCAGTAAGTTAGACGTTACAGGTGGAGAGAATCCACTAGTGGAAGCTGGTCATGTCAGTAAGTTTCTGTGTTAGACAGTTAGTATTAAAAAAAATTATTTAGAAAACCAAAAAGTGGATAAATGAGTCACTTGTGGAACACATGGAGTCACTTGTGCAACACATGGAGTCACTTGTGCAACACATGGAGTCACTTGTGCAACCCATGGAGTCACTTGTGCAACACATGGAGTCACTTGTGCAACACATGGAGTCACTTGTGCAACACATGGAGTCACTTGTGCAACACATGGAGTCACTTGTGCAACACATGGAGTCACTTGTGCAACACATGGAGTCACTTGTGCAACACATGGAGTCACTTGTGCAACACATGGAGTCACTTGTGCAACACATGGAGTCACTTGTGCAACACATGGGTGTCAACATTGTGCTAGCGTGTCTCCACCTTGTGGCTTCATCAGTCTAATTTAGAAAAAAATGTTAAGGGATGTGAAGGAGTTCTATTTAATCAGTCCCTCAGCCTGGAAATAATGGACTGAGTTCGTCAGTCTTGATAAAAGTGCAGACTTATATGCTGGAAACAGACTTAAATGTTGGAAACAGACTTACATGTTGGAAACAGACTTATATGTTGGAAACAGACTTAAATGTTGGAAACAGACTTATATGCTGGAAACAGACTTAAATGTTGGAAACAGTCTTATATGTTGGAAACAGACTTATATGTTGGAAACAGACTTAAATGTTGGAAACATACTTATATGCTGGAAACAGACTTAAATGTTGGAAACAGACTTTAATGTTGGAAACAGACTTAAATGTTGGAAACAGACTTATATGCTGGAAACAGACTTAAATGTTGGAAACAGACTTAAATGTTGGAAACAGACTTAAATGTTGGAAACAGACTCAAATGTTGGAAACAGACTTAAATGTTGGAAACAGACTTATATGTTGGAAACAGACTTAAATGTTGGAAACAGACTTGAATGTTGGACACAGACTTATTTGCTGGAAACAGACTTATGTGTTGGAAAAAGACTTATATGTTGAAAACAGACATATATGTGAGTTGTGTTCGACTGAAATGGAAGGAATGGATAAAATGATAACACTTGTAATGAAAGAGAAAATAGGAAACATGAAGGTGGATCCACAAGAGAAGAGCTGCTCAAAAGGAACAGAATACGATAATAAAAAGCATGGGTTGATATTAGAGGCAGATTGACGCACAAGTATAGAGGTATAGAACACTCTGACTCAGATATTGAGTTTACTTTGCTCTTGATTCCGCTGATGTTGACACTCTTCCCTGCTCAAATGAATAAAATTGCCTTCTCAACCTGTCTACTTTCACACTCACGATAAAACACAACAGGTTCTTCTTGGAAATGAATGTAGCAAATTGATCACAATTATTATTATTATAATCAAAAGAAGAAATTGATCACAAGACACAGTGAATGTAATATACTATCTCAGGGTAACCTGTACCGTCAAGAACATCCTCAACATATGATACAATGAATGTAGCATACTATCCCAGGGTAACCTGTACCGTCAAGACAGGTTATATGTTGGACTTATGTGTTGGAAAAAGACTTATATGTTGGATAAAGACTTATATTCTGGAAACAGACTTATATGCTGGAAACAGGTGAAGACAGACAGTTGGAGGCGGCGTCAAAGGTACACTGTCTTCACTTTTATCGGACTGATGAAGCCAGTGGTTGGTAACGAGTCTCCAGAATAATGATACTCTAGTGTTGCACACGTGTCTCTATCATCTACCGGTCGGTTAATTGTTACACACGTGTCTTAATCATCTATCAGTCGGTTCAGTGTTGCACACGTGTGTTAATCATCTATTAGTGGGTTAAGTGTTGCACACAAGTATTAATCATCTACCGGTCGGTTCAGTGTTGCACACGTGTCTCTATCATCTATCAGTCGGTTTTCTAAACATTTATATAATAATAAATGTCTGACACAGCAACATTTTGGAATTTTGATAAGGATAATTCATCTTCACCTGAAATGTTAGCATGTAGCATGATCTAATTCCAATACTGGATGCTCTTCACCTGTGACGCTGCCTCACAGCTTCCCCTGGATGCTCTCCACCTGTGACGCCGCCTCAGACTGCTTCCACTGGATGCTCTCCACCTGTGACGCCGCTCGACTGCTTCCCTGGATGCTCTCCACCTGTGACGCCGCCTGAGACTGCTTCCACTGGATGCTCTTCACCTGTGACGCCGCCTCTGACTGCTTCCCCTGGATGCTCTCCACCTGTGACGCCGCCTCTGACTGCTTCCCCTGGATGCTCTCCACCTGTGACGCAGCCTCTGACTGGATCCCCTGGATGCTCTCCACCTGTGACGATGCCTCTGACTGCTTTCTCAGGATGCTCTCCACCTGTGACGCCGCCTCTGACTGCTTCTCCTGGATGCTCTCTACATGTGACGCCGCCTCTGACTGCTTCCCCAGGATGCTCTCCTCCTGTGACGCAGCCTGTGACTGCTTCAACTGGATGCTCTCCACCTGTGACGCCGCCTCTGACTGCTTCCCCTGGATGCTCTCCACCTGTGACGTAGCCTCTGACTGGATCCCCTGGATGCTCTCCACCTGTGACGATGCCTCTGACTGCTTCCTCAGGATGCTCTCCACCTGTGACGCCGCCTCTGACTGCTTCTCCTGGATGCTCTCCACATGTGACGCCGCCTCTGACTGCTTCCCCAGGATGCTCTCCTCCTGTGACGCAGCATCTGACTGCTTCCCCTGCATGCTCTCCACCTGTGACGCCGCCTCTGACTTCTTCCCCTGGATGCTCTCCACCTGTGATTGCTTCGTCTCTCTTCACTCCAGTATATAAGACCTTTTCCCTCCATATGATGTATTTTCATCAAGATTTATAGAGTGGACGCATCATCTCCAGGCTCTGGGACTGACTACCTCAATCTACTTCATGACTTCTACCGTTTTCTCTTGATTTCACTGAAGTCACTGCTTGGCGAAACGTTTTCACAATAAATATACCCAAGAACTGCATCTCCGTCTCCTTCATCCACTTCTTGTTTCCATAATCCATAAATTTAATTAGAATTTCTCTCTCGTTTTTTTTAAAGCTGTTCTCTTCATAGCATTCCTTCCTTTAAAACATTCCTCTTTTTTTATCATTCCTCTCTTTACAAACATTACTAATGTTATCATTAGTATCTTTATAACATTAGTATCTTTATAATATTGGTCTCTAACATTTCTCTCTACACAACATTCAAATGAAACACAAGAAAAACCTAGCTAGCATATATTATAAGCTTTTGTATTATTATTTAATTTTAGATTTTTTAGGTGGGCGTTACTTATATGGGGAAGATGATTCCTTCAGGCTGATCCGGGGAAGGATTGATCGAGTCATTTCCTTGGGTCAAGAGACCTTCACCAGCGTCAAAACTCCTTTCCTGAGAAGGTAATCAATTTGGAGTTTTTTCCTGAAGTAATGACAAAGATCTGCTCATCTGCAGTTAGTGCGAGATAAACACTTTATATTTCCTGTCTAAGATCAGGATTTTACTGTAAAAAATACATTGTTTTATTGTCCAGAATACAGAACATAATCATTATACAACGCCTTACCCACATAAATAACTGTCTTCAAGCAGTTGCGACGGCAGTTTGTATTATTACTGCAGTCTTCTTAGTGCCTGGAGCTGCATTCCATGTCAAAGCCAACATAGTCGATGCTAGGATCAGAAATCCGCAAATTCCGCACCAAGTCTGTGTAAGTAAAATTACGTTAATATAATTAGTACTCATAAAACACCAAATGTGCCAGTTGGTTATGTGAAATATATTACTTCGTCATTGCAGGTATTAATGGTGTACCTAAAATATGGAGTTGGAATACCCTGCTTATGCCAGCAGTCGCAATACACTGTAGGTTCCGTTAGTGGGAGACAACACACAGTGGTTGCCAGCAGTC
>WNWK01034614.1:0-20343 GCA_009830355.1 Cherax destructor
TGCATCAGGTGATTTCAAGTGTAAGCCCATGGTTATTTCCGCTCTAAGAATCCTCATGCTTTGAGGAAAGGGAATTTGTTTTCCTTCCACAAACTTAAGTTTATTCAGGTATAGAGATAGTTACATTGTTACATGGCAAAGCGATATGTGAGAGAACCTAGGATAACCCAAAGTGTTTCCTAGAGAACCTAGGATAACCCAAACTTTGGGTTATCCTGGTTCTCTACACATATGCTGCTATGTATGATAATCTTTGTAACTGTATCTGTGTATCCTGAATAAACTTACTTACAGTTTGCGGAAAAAAAAACAAATAACCATTCCCTCAAGCGGCCGGTGCTAATGTTGTGGAACAGCTGGGGAGACCACCCGCCTTCCCAGGCAACCCCTCCCCCAACAACACCCCACCATCCCAGCATTCGTATTCCATACGCGTCAAGCCAGCTGTTTGTCAAGAAGAGAGAGTGAATTGTGTTTTGATCTTTAAATTACTATATCTTGTATTTGCCAAGCAATCATGTCACCCAGTAGGCATACCAGTGTTGCTCAAAGTGGCAAGAAAAGCTATAAGCATTTATTAAGTCTATTAGACAAGACATAATCTGTGGCTGTAATGAAGTGTTACTTTGTACACATAAAAAGATGTAAACATAAGTTTGTGTGACTAGCTTACTGACTGACTGGACTGACTTACTGAATGACTTGACTTACTGAATGACTTGACTTACTGAATGACTTGACTGACTGAATGACTTGACTGACTGAATGACTTGACTGACTGACTTACTGAATGTCCTGACTGACTTACTGAATGTCTTGACTGACTTACTGAATGTTTTGACTGACTGAATGACTTGACTGACTGACTGAATGACTTGACTGACTGACTTACTGAATGTCCTGACTGACTTACTGAATGTCTTGACTGACTTACTGAATGTTTTGACTGACTTACTGAATGACTTGACTGACTTACTGAATGACTTGACTGACTTACTGAATGTCTTGACTGACTTACTGAATGTTTTGACTGACTTACTGAATGACTTGACTGACTTACTGAATGACTTGACTGACTTACTGAATGACTTGACTGACTGACTTAATGAATGACTTGACTGACTGACTTACTGAATGACTTGACTGACTGACTTACTGAATGACTTGAATGACTGACTTACTGAATGACTTGACCGACTGACTTACTGAATGTCTTGACTGAATTACTGAATGTCTTGACTGAATTACTGAATGTCTTGACTGACTTACTGAATGCCTTGACTGACTTACTGAATGACTTGACTGACTTACTGAATGACTTGACTGACTTACTGAATGACTTGACTGACTGACTTACTGAATGACTTGACTGACTGACTTACTGAATGACTTGACTGACTGACTTACTGAATGTCATGACTGACTTACTGAATGTCATGACTGACTTACTGATTATGTCTGTGTACTGACTTCCCTGCAGAAATGCTGCTTGACCATGACTTAAACACTGAATGACTTTGACTGACTTACTGATCTTTACTGGAATGACTTGACTGACTAACTTAATGAATGACTTGACTGACTTAATAGAATGACTTGGACTTGACTGATTTAAACTGAATGACTTGACAATGAGCTCCGACTTACTGAATGACTTGACTGACTGACTTACTGAATGACTTGACTGACTGACTTACTGAATGATACTGAATGACTTAACTGACTTACTGAATGGACTGACTTACTGAATGACTTTATTAAAGTTAGAGACACTCAGTACAACCATCGACTTCAGTTCCAGAATCTCTACTATCCACCTCAGCCCAGTAGGGCCACAGCATAACTCTCCACTCTCTTCACAATCATTCACAAACATCAGCACCCACAATTTAAGGTAAATACTATTATTTCTGTTACATTTGTAGTCTTAAGCAGTAAAAACAACATAATACATCACGATAATGAACTACAATTACATATTCTCTTTTATATTTGTAAGATCTGTTGGTCGAAAAAAAACTTGTTTGGCTTTTTGGGGACACTCAGGAACGTAACCCTATTTTTCCCATAAGTTCTTTTAATTATCTAACACGATTTTAGCTAACACGACGTTTTCAGGAACGTAACTACCGTGCTAAATGAGGGCCTACTGTATTTACACTTGCTCAGGAACCAGACGTGACAACGCAGTCGTGTGTAGTAATACCTGTTGGTTCACGAGTGGCTCTCTCTGAGACGGGAGAGCTAGATGCTAGATGGACAGACAGATAGACAGAGAGATTGACAGACAGATAGACAGAGAGATTGACAGACAGACAGACTGATATGTTTATGTGTAACAGTGAAAACAGATGACCGACACTCATCGAATGTCACTCCTTATCTTATCTTATCACTGCACCCTCGCGTATCACTGTCAGCAGTGGACTGACACTTGTCTTACATCATGCTTCAATGGAACTTCTTATTATTCTTATTATTCTTCTTATTATTATTTTTATTATTATTATTTTTATTATTATAGTGGATAGTCTCCAAAATCGCCCTTTTATGTAAGTTTATTTTTGTAAGTGCTTTTGTAAGTGTATTTTTGGGGGTCTAAAAGGACTAATCTAATTTTCATTATTCCTTATGGGAATAAATTCGTTCGGTAATGGCACTTGAACAGCATTCTTGAACGAAAAAATGACGTAATCCAGGGGTCCACTGTATAAGTTTTTATTATTATTATTTTTATTATTATTTTTATTATTTTTATTATTTTTGTTATTATTTTTATTATTATTATTATTTTATTATTTTTATTATTATTTTATTATTATTTTTATTATTATTATTATTTTTATTATTTTTATTATTTTTATTACTATTTTTATTATTATTTTTATTTATTTTTATTATTATTATTAATTTTCTTCTTCTTCTTCTTCTTCTTCTTTTTCTTCTTTTTTACTCCCACGTATCCAAAATATTGCTGGGACCTATAAATACTTTGTATATATTCCTAGACAATAGTAAATGACCAAGGCAGGTGTAAATGTCCACCTGTCAGTGTGTTTGTGACAATTTGAGTACAATTTCAGTACCTAATATTAGTGTTAGAACAAAGATTGGTTATGAAATGACAAGAACTACTATAAATTGTAATTATCAAAACATAAAAATTATATAAAATAATATAAAAACGAGGAAAAAAGGTATATCGGCAACACTGCTGCAAGCGGCAGGACTCGATGTTGCTATCAGGTGAGCATCCAGTGCCAACTTCTCGGCCTCATATCTCGGTAAGTACTGACCCTAAATTTTTTTTTTATCCTATAACACTTAGAAAAATGTGCTCTGTATTTCTATAAAAAAAAAAAAAGATTTTTTTTTTCAAAATATTCAGGGCACTGGGCAAGCGAACGTATATACAGTGGACCCTCGGTTATCGGCCGTAATCCATTCCAGAAGCTCAGCCTAAGACCGAAATGGCCTATAACCAAAATAATATTTCCCATAAGAATTAATGTAAATACAATTAATCCATTCCAGACAAAAATATCAACAAAAATATAATTTTTTTAACAATTAAATAAGTATTACATACCTTTATTGAAGACTAATGCTGGCTTCTGGAAGATAGAGAGGAGGAAAGAGGGAGGAGTTAGTGTTTGGAAGGGGAATCCCCCTCCATAAAGACTTCAGGTAACAAGTCCTTATCTGGGGTTACTTCCCTTCTTTTTCTTTTAATGCCACTAGGACCAGCTTGAGAGTCACTGGACCCCTGTCTAGAAAAATAACTGTCCAGAGTGCTCTGTTTCTGGCATCTCTTTATGATTTCCCTGAAGTGGGACAAGGTTTTGTCACTAAACATGTTGCAGCTATGACTTGTTTCAGCTTGGTCAGGATGGTATTTTTCAACAAAACTTTGCAACTTATTCCACATTCCACACATGTAATTAAGCACTGAAGAAGGCACCTCCTTCACTCCCTCTTCCTCCTCCTTTTCTGAAGCAAGTTCCTTAACTGTGGTCTGATGCTGTTGCAGAATAAGCTCTTCCAGCTCTTCAGTGGTTAGCTCTTCGTTGTGGTCCTCCACCAACTCTTCCACATCCTCGCCACTCACCTCCAACCCCAGGGACTTGCCCAATGCCACAATGCCTTTCACAACAGGCAGAGGGTTGTCAGGGTCAGGGTCAGCCTCAAACCCTTCAAAATCCCTCTGTTGGACAGAACCTGGCCACAATTTTTTCCAAGCAGAGTTCAAAGTCCTGGAAGTCACTCCCTCCCAAGCCTTACCTATAAGGCCTATGCAATGGAGGATAGTGAAGTGATTCCTCCAGAACTCTCTTAGGGTCAGCTGAGTGTCCGAGGTCACTTCAAAGCACTTTTGAAACACTGCTTTTGTGTAGAGTTTTTTGAAGTTAGAAATGATCTGCTGGTCCATGGGCTGGAGGAGAGGAGTGGTGTTAGGAGGCAAGAACTTCACTTTTATAAAACTGAAGTCCTTAAACACTTGGTCTTCCAAGTCTGGAGGATGTGCAGGAGCATTGTCCAGTACCAGGGGCACTTGAGTGTCAATTTCTTTTCCTGGAGGTATTTTTTCACTCTTGGGCCAAACACATCATTAACTAGCCCACTCTCTGAAAATTTGCCTTGTGACCCATGCGTTATGATTAGCTTTCCACATCTCACACAATCTATTCTTGTGGACATTGTTTTTCTTGAACACTGGGATTTTCAGAGTGATACACGAGTAAAGGCTTCACTTTGAAATTCCCACTAGCATTACTACACAACAAGAGAGTTAGCATGTTTTTCATAGGCTTGTGTCCTGGCAGTGCCTTTTCCTCCTGCGTGATGTAGGTCCTTTTTGGCATTTTCTTCCAAAACAGGCCTGTTGCGTCACAATTAAACACTTGTTGGGGTTCAAATTTTTCAACCTCTATGTACTCCTTGAATTCCTGAACAAATGTTTCAGCCGCACATTTGTCAGAACTTGCAGCCTCACCATGCCTTACAACACTGTGTATGCCACTGCGCTTCTTAAATCTCTCAAACCAGCCTTTGCTGGCCCTAAATTCACTACCAGCAGCACTTGTTCCAGGAGTTTTCTTCACAAGATCTTCATGCAATTGCCTTACCTTCTCACAAATAACAGACTCCACTACACTGTCTCCCACTATTTCTTTCTGCTTAATCCACAATAACAATAACTTTTCCATTTTTTCCATTATTGGTGACCTTTGTTTCGTTAGAAAAGTTACTCCTTTGGCAACATCAGCTTCCTTGATTTGTTCTTTCTTTGCCAGGATGAATATAATAGTTGATTTGTTTTTCCCGTACATCCTGGCAAGTTCCAGCACTGACATACCACTCTCATATTTTTTTATCAGTTCTCGCTTAAATTCCATGGTGTTTCTCACTTTCTTTACCACAGGAACTTTGCTAGGAACTTTCTTGGGAGCCATGGTTACTTATTTCGCAGTTGCACTGACAAAAAACTACGAAAAAGAAGCGAAATGTTTGGATGAATGAGCAGAAGCTTCCTCATGCACCGAGAGACACAGGCAAACTAAAGTGCAAGCAGCCCCAGCTGGCGGACGGACGTGTCCCATACGGCTGATAACCGAAAAAACGGCCTATTACCGGAAGCCGAAAAACCGGCCTATCACCGAGTTGGCTGATATCAGCAACGGCCGATAACCGGGGGTCCACTGTATACATTTGGACCGTTTAGGGGTTAATGAGAGCTCATTATTTTTCTGCATAAAATTTGTATTATCATTACTTTTGGTGTTGTTACATGTTAATTTTTTTGTTTAACAGGGATGGGCAATTGGTAATACACCAGAACTGGCAAATGCTCACAACTCGCATGCAGCTCCCCAGGCTCGTCGACGACCAGACAAAACTCCAGGTGTACCCACAAGCAGTCGGATGTCCAATGCAGAAACATTTCATTTTGTTTCTTATGTTCCTGTTAGTGGCCGGCTCTTTGAATTAGATGGACTCAAGCCTTATCCAATTGATCATGGTAAAAATATATGACATAAGTAAAAATATTAGGTAGTATGTTAGTAGACAGCAGCCTCCCAGGGAGGTACTACCGTCCTGCCAAGTGAGTGTAAAACGGAAACCTGTAATTGTTTTAAGAGGCGACTAAAATGCCGGGAGCAAGGGGCTAGTAACCCCTTTCCTGTATATATTACTAAAGGTAAAAGGAAAGACTTTCGTTTTTCCTTTTGGGCCACCCTGCCTTGGTGGGAAACGGCCGACGTGTTGAAAGAAGAAAGAAACATGCAAGGTTCCAGGTACGTCTTACTATTTCTACTTACACTTAGGTCACACTGCACATGCATAGACAATCATATACAGTAGGGCCCCGCTTTTCGGCGTTTCGCCTTTCGGCGTTCCGTTCATATGGCAAGTTGAAATTATGACCAAACCTTGTGTATACGGCAAGCGTCTTTCAGATACGGCGCGCGCCACCTGGTTTGTTTACATTTTCCGTGAGCACATATCTCTATTATGTAATCATCACTCTTGGGCACATTAAATGTCCAATTTTATGTCAATATAGACATTTTCATTAATCCATCTATGATATTTTCTTCAAAATTATGTAAGAAACATGTTACATAGTATATAAACATGCTGTTTATATGCTATGTAGGTGTAGTTGTGGGCGGAGGGAAAACATTACGTAATACTAATATTAATCACTTGGGCACATTAAATGTCTTATTTTACGTTAATATAGACATTTTCACTAATCCATCTATGATATTTTCTTCAAAATTATATAAGAAACACGTTACAAAGCATATAAACATGCTGTTTATATGCTATGGTGTTGCCGGGCGGAAGGAAAACATTACGTAATATTAATAATAATCACTATTGGGCACATTAAATGTCTTATTTTACGTTAATATAAACATTTTCATTAATTCATCTATGATATTTTCTTCAACATTATTTAAAAAACTCGTTACATAGCATATAAACATGATACATACACGCACAGAATAAAATTGACAAATATGATATTTGTTTACCAGGCAACTTTGTAGGTGTTGGAAGAATTACGTTTTCTCTAGTCAAACACTGAGGGACAACTGTAGAAAAATATTTCTTTCATATGCCTTCACTCTTTATATAGCTATTCACGACGCTTGTGGGTTTAGCGCTTCTTTTTTATTATGATGATAATAATAATAATACTATCATTAACTCTAAAAATAGTGTGTTGCATGTTTGTTTATTCTGTACTAACTTGTACACAATGTAAGAGTATTTGTATTGTGAGGTAATTATTATTATAATAAAAAAAATTATTTTGAGGTAAAAGTTTCACAAACTCTTACAAACGTATGTGAATGAACTAAAAGTGGACACGTATTAATCACATTTATTTCGCCTGACCGAGTGATCGCCCACTCCCTGTTCAGTTTTTTTTTTTTACCTTGTCTGAACTCCGTATCTCGTTCTCTCTCTCGTTTACTCTTTCGTTAACTAGTTGGCTCTCATTGACTATGGCATCTAAGCTTAGTTGTGATAAAAAGAGGAGTCGTAAGCCTCTTACTTTAAGTGCCAAGTTAGAAATGATTAAACACGATGAACTGACTTTTTTGGGTTATCCTAGGTTGTCGATGCATATTCTGCTATGTATGATAATCTATGTAACTGTATTTGTGTACAGTAGAACGTCATTTAGCACAAGATTATGTTGCACGTTACCGGTATTGCACGATTTAAGATTTGCGACACATTATCATCTTACACGACGTAAAGATGATATTACATGGTTCGGCAGGAGGGGAAAAATTTTGAGCGCATGGTTATTTACTGCCTGAGAATCCTCATGCTTTGAGGAAAAGGGAATTTGTTTTTCCTTCCTGCAAACTGTAAGTTTATTCAGATACACGGGGCCAGGAGCTGAGTCTCGACCCCTGTAACCACAATTAGGTGAATACAGTTACATACACTATCATACATAGCAACATATGTGTAGAGAACCTAGGATAACCCAAGTCAGTCAATGGAAATACTGTCACTCTGACTTTTTTGGGTTATCCTAGGTTCTCTACACATATGCTGCTATGTATGATAATCTTCGTAACTGTATCTGTGTATACCTGAATAAACTTACTTACAGTTTGTGGGAAGGAAAAACAAATAACAATTCTCACAAGTAGTCTTGTTACTACTACTGCTGTGGTTCAGCAGACACCACCCGCCTTACCCAGCCACCACGGACCCCACCATCCCAGGATTCGTACGTATTTCATACGCGTCAAGAAGTTCTGGCTACAAGCCAGCTGTGTTTGTGAAGAATAAGAGTGAATTGTGTTTTGATCTTGAATTAACGAAGAAAACAAAGATATTAGACAAGTCATAACCCGTGGCCGTAATGAAGTGTTACTTTGTACACATAAAAAGATGTAAACATAAGTTTGCGTGACTGACTGACTGACTGACTGACTGACTGACTGACTGACTGACTGACTGACTGACTGACTGACTGACTTGACTGACTGACTGACTTGACTGACTGAATGACTGACTGACTAACTTGACTGACTGAATGACTTGACTGACTGACTGAATGACTTGACTGACTGACTGAATGACTTGACTGACTGACTGAATGACTTGACTGACTGACTGAATGACTTGACTGACTGACTGAATGACTTGACTGACTGACTGAATGACTTGACTGACTGACTGAATGACTTGACTGACTGACTGAATGACTTGACTGACTTACTGAATGACTTGACTGACTTACTGAATGACTTGACTGACTTACTGAATGACTTGACTGACTTACTGAATGACTTGACTGACTTACTGAATGACTTGACTGACTTACTGAATGACTTGACTGACTTACTGAATGACTTGACTGACTTACTGAATGACTTGACTGACTTACTGAATGACTTGACTGACTTACTGAATGCTTGACTGACTTACTGAATGCTTGACTGACTTACTGAATGGCTTGACTGACTTACTGAATGACTTGACTGACTTACTGAATGACTTGACTGACTTACTGAATGACTTGACTGACTTACTGAATGACTTGAATGACTTACTGAATGACTTGACTGACTTACTGAATGGCTTGACGACTACTGACTGACTTGACTGACTTAAAGTTAGACACTCAGTTCAACCATCAACTTCAGTTCAAGAACTTCTACTATCCACCTCAGCCCAGTAGGGCCACAGCATAACTCTCCACTCTCTTCACAATCATCCACAAACACCAGCACCCACAATTTAAGGTAAATAGTATTATTTCTATTACATTTGTAGTCTTAAGCAGTAAAAACAACATAATAATCACGATAATGAACTACAATTACATATTCACTTTTATTTTTGTAAGATCTGTTGGTCTAAAAAACTTGTTTGGCTTTTGGGGACTCCAGGAACGTAACCCTATTTTTCCCATTAGTTCTTTTAATTATTTAACACAAAATTATCTAACACGACTTTTTTTATGGAATATTTCGGGAAGAATAGGGAGGCGGGGAACCATATATTTTAAAGGGACAAGGGATAAACCCTATGGGGCCAGGAGCTGAGTCTGCCCCCTGCAACCACAAAGAGACACACACACACACACACACACGTGGAATTTTTATACAGGAGAAAGTCACGCAGATGCCAGAAATCTGTAATATACCCTGGGAAAATACTTGACATACCCTGAAATTTGATGAGTTTTCTAATTTCCATTAATTTTACCACCCAAAAATAATGACGTAAAGTGACAATAATCCATCTGACAAAAGTTTACATTTGTTTTCACCCTGGGGTGGTGATTTAACCCGCCAAAGATATTGAACCCAGCCGGAGGGGGGTAGTGACATCCAGAGCCCCTTATTTTTTAAATGCACCCAAGGGACATGTGGTTCCCATGATAGAATGATGATAGTTTGGACTGACGGGGTTTCAATTTCCGAGTCTTAAGTTCAAAAAATTCAGTTGAAGTTCTTTTCGTATTATTTTTCCCAAAACTGTTACTGAAACCCAAATTATAATCACCCCCTTTTTGGAAAGCATAAAACAAATTTACTTTTTAATAAACCCCCATTTAGACCAATGTGAGATGGGAATTCAAATGTGCACTCTGACCCACTGTCCACAACTTCCATACCGGGGTCTGGCTTTACACAAAGCATGCCACTAATTTATACTTAAAATTGAGAGCATTTATGGATGACAGAGAATCAGTCCCAAATTTAAAATTAACCCCAGATACAAAACTTTTGTTGAAGGTTTTGGGCCCGTTTTGGAAGGGTAGAGGCCCGTTTTGATGCGTGCTCCAATTTTTTTTAACATCACTCGGATGACAAAAAGGACTACCAGCTGCACCAGTGTATGACAACAGCAAATTTCCAGCTGTACTCAGTGTTACAACAGGCACTACCCGCTGCACCATGTAAGGGCAAAAGGGGGGCACTACCAGCTACCAGGTTGACAAGAGGAAATCACTAGCCGCGTTGGACAACAGCACATTTACCAGCGCACCAGGGAAGAAACAGCGCACTACCAGCTGCACCAGTGAAGACAACAGAATTACTGGGTGCACCAGGGGACAACAGCAACACCCGGGGCACCAGTGTAGACAAACAGCACCAGCCACCAGTGTGACAAAAAGCGCACTTTCCAGCTGCACCGGGAGGCCAGCAGCACCACCAGCTGCACCAGTGTGTGACAACAGCAGGGGACTACCAGTTTCACCAGTGATGACAACAAAGAAACCAGTCAAAACCCGTGTGTGACAACAACACCACTGGGACCAGGGGGACAACAGGAAACACTAACCCGCTGCAAACCAGTGTGTGAAAGCAAATACCAGCTGCACCAGTGTGACAACAGCACCACCAATGAAATTTTTATGAAACAGCAGAAATTGCTCAAAAAGGAAAAAACAACAGCAGCACTTCACTGCCCAAAATTGAGGGCAACAGCAGCACTACGTGCAAACCCGGGGTTGGTAACAGGGCCACCCAACAGTAAATAATTTTTGAGAGAGGTGCTGTGTGACTGTATCAAACAGCTTAAGGGCATCATGCTTGACTTCAAGGAAGCTTGGTTGTATTTGAAGTATTTGGGGAAATGGAGGCCAGATTTGGGAAAGGGGTAATATTTCCAAAGGAGGATAAATGCCGCCGTTACCTTTCTTGGAAAAGGGTCCTGTATCTGGTTCATGAGGTCGGTCTGTTTTTCAGATCCATCTGGGGGGATGTTCACCAGGCGAGGAAAAAATTTGGGGGATTATGTAATAGGTTTTAATGGGCTTACCCTTTTTGGTATTAAAAGGGTATTTCTTTTAGTAAAACGATCCTGAGCGAATATCAAGTTCTTTCCGCATATTAAAATTTTAGTACGAGGCATCCTAAAAAGATCCTCAATTTTGTTCTGGTTTTCCCGCCCCCCAAACCCATCGACACTTGAGGAAGTAGTGGAAGGGATAATCAAAGATACATCATTTTTTCAATTTTAACATTGGACCATACCTGGGAAAAACCACCAAAACCCCCGTGCCTCAGCCTTTCTTTTTATTGATACAAAGTCTTTTGACAACAGGTCCAATAAACCTCAAAAAACCTAGATAATTATCTGGTTGAATATTCTTGAAGAGACCCATCATGCAACTGGATCTGGCGAACTGCGCCTCTCTGTCGAGGAGGACGCCTGTTGAGTATCTTTGTTTTATCAGTAGAGATTATCAACCCCAGGTCCTGACAAGAGGCTAGTACATGATTAAGAATGTTTTCGGTCTGGAGTTTTAGGACTCTCTGATCGCGAGTTCTAACCCCACCCGTGGTATGGTTTGTGGTGTGAATCATTATATCATCAGCAAAACTAATCATATAATGATGGGGCTGGTTAGGCATATCATTAATTAGAATATTGAATAGGGTGGGACTGAGCACACCTCCCTGTGGGGTTCCTAATTCAAAGTCTTTAGTTATACTTCTATGCCACTGGAATAACACAGAAGACTTTCTGTTGGAGAGGTAGCCTTTAATCCAGCGGAGAAGCCATCCTCCAACATCCATTCTGGCAAGTTCACTAATGATTACATCAAAAACAGATTTAAGGTCAAGGAAGGAAGTGTATGAGCTGTCAGTGTGCAGAGTGAGAAAGGTGGCTCTGCAATGATGCACACTCTTGCCTTACATGAAACCATGCAACCGGGGAGACAAAAATTGTTTGATTCTGTACATGAGACGATTAAGAATCATCCTCTCGAATGTTTTACACAAGCAGCTAGAAAGAGATATTGGGCGAAATGCATTTTGTTGATTGGGCTTTGTAATGGGAATGATGAGGCTGCTGGTCCAAGATTTATGGAGCTCCCCAGGTACATAGTTCATGTTATATAATTCAGATAAAGGTTTACTTGCTACTCGACATAGCAATCTGAGTATGTTGTAATTAGCAAGTTTCATGTAGGTGAAATGTCGTATTAATAAAGATCTCCTTTTGCTCTATGTATTTTTTTACCACTTGTCGACAACGGCATTCTATTACCATTAAAATACTTGATTTAATGTATTATTAGAAAATTGAGGCTCTCAGTTTAGTGTGAAATTATATTATATTTAATACCCTTCGAGGTTTGGGGTCCAATGCATAGCCACCTCCTATATAAATATGATATATATATATATATATATATATATATATATATATATATAGAAGAAAGAGAAGAGAGAGAGATATGTCGTGCGATATGTTATAAACTTAGATGTTGGCTTAAATAGCAACTTTCTTGCCGAATAAGGCAAGCGGAAATTTGTGTATACAATAATTTCGCAAAACTCATTTTGAACCTAACAAAAAATATATTTCATTGTGTTTGTTAATTATTAAATTATTGTAAACTTATCTAAAATTTATTTAGTTGGATTAGGCTAAATTAAATTGCGTTTGTTATAATAAGGTTAGGTAAGTTTTCAAGGTTCTTTTGGTACAAAATTATTAATTTTAAATTAATATAAATGAAAAAATATATCTTTAAACGTATAAGAGAAAATTTTAGAAAGAACTTAATTTTAAATGAGTTCTTGCTAATTACCAATTTACCTATTCGGCATGACATATTACATATGCAGAACAACCATTTGAAAAAAATAGTTTAATGATGAGTAGGGAACTGCAATGGTAAACCGTAATTAAATAGTACTTCAGATAAGAAACTTAATAAATCATCAACTGGAACTTTTGTAAACAAGGAAGTAACATCAAAACTAATTAAACTTATTAAATTTTCTATTGTTAATGCAAAATTTGTATTTAATGCTGAATTTTACACTTAGAAGTTTGGTATGGCAATGGGAAGCCTTCTCTCACCTGTTCTTAGTAATTTATACATGGAATTTTTTAAACAAGATTGCTTAACACAATCCTTCCTGATAAAGCTAAGTGTTATAGATATGTTGATGATATTTTGCGTCTTATGCCTAAGAATGTAGACATAAACCATTTCCTTGTTAAATTAAATAGCTTAGCTCATTCTATAAATTTTACTGTTGAGTTAGAAGAAAATAACTCATTGCCTTTCCTAGATGTTTTAATTATTAAGAGTAATAATTATTTAAAATTTAAAATTTACAGAAAACCAACAAATAACTGTTCCTATGTACACTATTATTCTTTACATCAAGATAGAGTTAAACTGTCGGTATTCTCATCAATGTTTTGGGAGATTTACGTATTTGTAGTCCAGAGTTCATAGATGAAGAAATATCCAAAATGCATGAAATAGTAAATGGTCTAAAATACCCAAGAAAATTAATTGATAAATCCTTCTAAAATAGCTAAAAATGTTTTTTACAATTCAAAAAGGGACAACCAACCTTATTCAACTAAAAATATGTTGGTTCTCCCTTACCATGAAAACTTGGTTGATATACCTTCCCTACTTAAGAATTTTAATATCAAAGTTGTATTTAAAAATCTTGACACAGTTAAAAAATACTTAATAAAAAATTCCCCCCAAAATGTTGACGGGTGTATCTATAAGATTCCTTGTAAAATATGTGATAAAGTTTATTACGGTCAAACTGGTAAAAGTCTTGAACTAAGATTAAAACAATATAAATATAGCATTAGAAGTGGACAAGATTCTAATGCTCTATTTATTTATGTGAGAGATTTTTACCATCCAGTTGATCTTCAAAAAGCTGAGAAAGTTGTATCCAGCAAGTCCATGGTTGACAGGACTATAATAGAATCAAGTCTCATAAAAAAAAGTTTTCAAAATAATATGAATATTGCTTTTGGGTTATAAAAATTGGATTCATTTATAATTAATAAAAATTGGAAAGATTTTAAAATGCATTATACAAATTAAAAAAATTGTGCAGAATATAAGCTGTGTTTCAGGGATCAATGACTACCAACCTACATCATCAGGTGTTGTGAGATGGCCGTCAGGTGTATCTTCGTCCTTATATGTTAATCTATTATTTTTATAGTTCCTTGATTATGTGGGAAATCACGAAAATGCTTTGAATTTCACTATTTTTCCACAGTTGTTGTTCTGTATATATATATATATATATATATATATATATATATATATATATATATATATATATATATATATATATATATATACATACATATATATATATATATATATATATATATATATATATATACATATATATATATATATATATATATATACATATAAATATATATATATACATATACATATATATACATATAAATATATATATATATATATATATATATATATATATATATATATATATATATATATATATATATATACATATATATATATATATATATATATATATATATATATATATATATATATATATATATATATATATATATATATATATATATATATACATACATCTGGCACCTCTGCCAGAGAGGCATCCTGCTCTGGGGTTTTGGCACAATATCGTCCAATCAAGAACTGCTACCATGATTATCATCAACAGGCTGGTGTGTGAATATCTGCAGCTGGTGTTGGAAAGTGCTAGAAGACTCTACATTTCCTCTCCCACTTTAGAACCAAGAAAAGTGTTGTGCATGTGAAGTCAGTGAGGGAACATAACGGTCACCTATGGGTGGGTGAGGGAAGGCCTAATGGGGGAGAAGGAGGCAGAGGGTGAGGGGTAAAACTATTTCCCCCCTTCCCCTTCCCCAAACAGGCGCGCGTGTGCTCATGCTATGATAATGGAGTGTTTGTTCACCGCGTGTATAGTGTGTATAGTGTATATAGTATATAGTGTATATTGCATAGCATGTGTTTAGCATGCGCACGGTATGCGCATAGCATGTGTGGTATATAGCGGTGTGTCGGTCATATAGTGTTGTTATAGTGACGCGTCCGGCCGGCCTACCTTATCACACATCCCCCATTCCTCCCTCGCCCCCCACTGCCCACCTCAAGGACGGGAGACCCTCTGCTCAACCACCACCACCATGAACCACATTCGGTATGTGTCATGTGCCATTTTCCCTACGGCTTACCACACAGTTTAAGGTATGGCAGATGATGCAGCCAGCCAGCCACAAAGCCAGGGAAATGGTGCACCCAACAATGAAAGAAGAGGCACATGTCAGGTGTGTGGAGAGTTTCGAGCACGCAACAGAGATGGCCTTATTCGTGCACACAATGGGTGTGCAGGATCACATAGGCCCCCAGCAGAGAGCAACCCACAGCCTCCACAGGCAAATGTCAATCCCAATGGCAACCTCCTCTCTTGCGAAAACCTTCTGCTGGCATTCAAATCCACTGCTAGCAGTACCCTATCCCACATTCCTAAAGCAGCTCGCCCATATGCAGCAGGAAAATTCACAGACCTTCTTAAGCAGGTGAATGGAGGCTCCACCAATTTAGAAGCCCGAGGCACCATTAAAGCATGGCGCAACCTGCTCCTGTTTGGCAATGTCTGTCTTGCAGTTCCTGAAAGACGAGGCAAACTGCTAACCACTTCAGTCATCAAGGCGGTGCGCAACTACCCAAGAACAGATAATTGTGTCCCTCTGCCCCACCATCGCAGGAATCACAGAGGTAGACCAAAGAAAACTCCACTGAAAACGAGAAAATTTGCGCACAGGTTAGCAAAAAAATCGAAGAAGGCAACACAGTGGGAGCAATCAGAATAATTACAAGTGACGACACTGTAGCTCCCAAAGATGAGGCCACAGCTCAAGCACTAAGAGACAAGCATCCAACAAGGGACGCCATAGCCATCAACAACAACCCTGAAGGAGACCCCATCACTGAACAATTAATTTTGCCAGAATCAGAAGTGTATAAGGCGATAGTGTCATTTCCAACAGGATCTGCAGGAGGTTACACTGGAATTCGACCACAACACCTCAAAGAGATGGTAAATCCAGTACTCGGAGCATCTGCATCAATTCTCCTCACCGAATTAACAACTTTTGTCAACAACTGCCTGGCTGGGCGAATCCCAGAAGAAATTAAACCTTTCTTTTTGGAGCCTCATTATGCGCTTTGAAGAAGAAGGATGGGGAATTAGACCCATTGCTGTTGGTAACACCCTTCGCCGTCTAGTTGCCAAAGTAGCAGTAAGAAACATTCGCCTAGAAGCTGCCAGTTTACTCCAGCCACACCAACTGGGCTTTGGGGTCTCTCAAGGCAGTGAAGCCGCAGCTCATGCGGCAAGGGCCTACATCAGGGACCTATCAGAAGACAAGGCCGTAGTCAAACTTGACTTTAGAAATGCCTTTAATATGGTGAAGAGAGTGTGGTCTTGCCAGCCGTTCGAGAGCAGTTCCCAGTCTCTTTCCCTTCATTTCAGCTGGCTACAGCAAACCCTCGACTCTTTTGTTTGGGGAACATGAAATTCCCTCATCTGAGGGTGTTCAGCAGGGTGATCCACTCGCTCCACTTCTCTTCTGTTTGGCAGTAAGAGAACTAACTTCCAGCCTATGCAGCGAGCTCAACATCTGGTACCTGGATGATGGCACTCTGGCAGGTACTGGGGAGTCCTTGTTAGAGGACCTACAACGGGTGAAGACACAGGGAGAAGCCTTAGGACTCATCCTTAATCCCTCAAAGTGTGAAATTATCACAACAAATCAGGAAATAATCAATGCGGTGCAAACAATCCTCCCAGAAGTCACTACTATCACTCCATCCAACAGTACCCTCCTGGGAGCACCGCTGGGTCACCACGCCATCGACACTGTCCTCAAGGACAAAGTGAATGACCTGAAAAGAATGGAGGAGAGAATAAGTGATCTTGATGCCCATGATGCCCTGTATCTCCTCACAAGGTGTCTTACTATGCCAAGACTCACTTACTTCTTGAGGTGCGCACCCTCTTTTGAAAACCCAACACTTGACGAGTATGACGCACACCTGAGATCAACCTTCAAGAAGGCACTGAATCTGTCACTAGAGGATCAGCAATGGGAGCAGGCAACCCTCCCAGTGCGACTTGGAGGTGTAGGGGTGCGCAAAGCAAGGCATGTAGCGTTACCTGCATTTCTGTCATCGTGTTTGGCCTCCTGTGGATTAGTCAAGAGGATTGTCCCTGAACGTTTGAGAGGTGTGGTGGGAGCTCAAGACCCCAAGTTCATCATGGCAGACTCCTCCAGTAGACCAGCTCCTCCCAAAGAGCACAAACAGTCCCACTGGGACAAACCGATCATGGAAAAAATTTCCAACACAATGCTCACCAACGCTTCAGGAAAGGACAAAGCTCGTCTTCTAGCGGTGAGGGCACCACACTCAGGAGATTTTCTTCTGCTGTTCCCAATTCCTCTCTGGGCACTCGACTCGACCCACAGGCCATTCGGATTGGTGTTGCTCTTCGCCTAGCCGCCCCCATACTCACCGAACATAGGTGTATTTGCGGCAGGGCGACGGCTGATCAATTCGGACTTCATGGTCTAGTGTGTCACACATCAGAAGGGAAGTATGCTAGACATGAGGAGGTCAATGACATCATAATGAGAAGCCTCGCCACAGCCCGTTGCCCAGCTCAACGGGAACCCCAAGTGCAGAGGTCTGATGGAAGTCTAAAGCGTCCTGATGGAGCCACCATGCTACCCTGGAAGGATGGTAAGCAGATTGCTTGGGACTACACCTGTGCTGCCACATTGGCAGACACCTACCTGCCACACTCCTTAGCCGAAGGGGGTGGAGCTGCCAGCCACAGGGAGATCCAGAAGACCCGCAAATATGAAGACCTTCCCTCTTGCTATAACTTCATCCCAATAGGGTCGGAGACCCATGGAGCATGGGGCAAGTGTGCTCTAAAGTTTCTCAAGGAGCTGGGTGGAAAACTCATCATAGAAACCAAGGACCACAGGGCGACCAGCTTCCTCTTTCAGAGACTCAGTGTTGCGATCCAGAGGGAAATACCTGCAGTATTCTGGGCACGCGGCCCACTGCCGGGAGTTGGACGAAGTATTTGACATGTAGCTCTGAGTTGTTATCTATGTTGTTTTACTCCCATTGTATTTTGTCTTGAAATAAAGTTTGTAAAAAAGATGGGGTGGTAGGGAAGTGGAATATTCAAATGGCTTCAGAAATAAATCTAAATATTCTTCCTTGAAGTCTTTTTTTCCACTTCTCCGAGGCAATGGGTCCCACAATTGACACCAGAGGTGGACCCATCCTATATACATATATATATATATATATATATATATATATATATATATATATATATATACATATATATATATATATATATAAATATATATATATATATATATATATATATATATATAAATGGAGGAGATTAGCATTATAAGAGAGACTGACCAGCTCTAGGGAAGTATTGATGAAGGCCAGAGTCCGTAATGAACAGTAACACTTGTAACGGGACATCAGCGCTGCACCTTATCCATGGTGCAGGTGTAACGCAGCTGCTGCACCTTATCCATGGTGCAGGTGTAACGCAGCTGCTGCACCAGAAAAAAAGGGCCCAAAAACCCGTGTACAAATAAGTTTATTATTAATGTAATTTATGACCCTCATTAAGCACCGCTTGCACCAAGATCAATATTGTAACATAATTAGACACCATTGAAACTCATCATTAACGGTAAGTGATGGGGTTCATTACATTTTTTTGAAACTTTTTAATTTATGAAATAAAAAACCCTTTCCCCACAAAAAAAAATTTAAAAAAAACCCTTACAAAAAACTACACTTCCTAAATAAAATTTAAAGGAAGAAATTTGATTACAGAGTAACTGGGGAAAAAAAATGTCTTGGGGAAAAAAATTTTAAAAAAAATTTCCCCCCCTTGTTTTTTTAAAATTTTTTGGGAACCCTAAAGAAAAAATTTAAATTTGGGGAAAGGGTTTTTGGGGGTTTTTTTGGGGAAAAAAATTTGACCTTAAATTTAATATGTTAAAAAAAAAACATTAATCGGGGGGGGTTTTTTAGCTTTATTATTAAATCAAGGGGAAAAATTAAAATTTAAAAAATTAAAATTTTTAAACCGAATTATTAGAAATCAAAATTTCCTTTTTTTTTTCTGGGGACCCAAAAAATTAAATTTTAAAAGGTTAAAATTTTTTTGGAAAACCCCCCGGGGGGGGGAAAAAAATCTGGCCCCCCCTAATTTATCACCTTTGTGGTTTTTTGGGTCGGGGCCCGCCCCCCGGCCCCCCCCCTTTTTCTCTCTGGGATCTTCTCCCTGTCCATGACTTTAAACCTTTTTTAAAAAAAAATTTTGGTTCCCGCTTCCCCCCTTTTTTTTCCCCAACTATTCCACTTCCGCCCCTGTGGCTTTTTAAATGCTTCCCCATCCCTTTTAAATTTGGTTTTCCCTTTCCAAAAATTTTCCCCCTTTTTTTGTTCCCCTCCAACATCCCATTTTCCCCCTTTTCAACCCCCCAAAATTTTTTATGTGTTATCATTTTTTCCCCCTGGCCCCCTTTTTTTTCCCCCAAAAAGGAGTCCCCTTTTTACCCTTTCTTTTAAAGGGCAGACCCTGAGGTTTGGGGAAATAAAAACCCTTTTTGCAAACCTTTGCACTTTTTTTTTAGTTTCTTTACGGGTTTGACCAGGGTGGGTTCCCCCCTGGTGCCATATTCTAGTATGGGCCTGACAAAAAAAGGGTCAGTGTGTGTGTGTGTGTGTGGTTTTGGGGTTTTTTGTGTTTTTGTGTGTTTTGTGTGTGTGTTTTTGTTTGGGGTTTTGTTTTGTGTGTTTTTGTGTGTTTTTTGTTTTGTGTGTTTTGTGGGGTTTTGTGTGTGTTGTGGGGTTTTTTTGTGGGGTGTTTTTTGTGTGTGGGGTTTTGTGTGTTTTTGTTGGGGTGTGTTGTGGGGGGTGTGTGTTTT
>WNWK01034615.1:0-20343 GCA_009830355.1 Cherax destructor
CAACCTTAAACCAAGACAGCAATGCCTAAGCGTACGTAATAAGGCAAATAGATTACTGGGATTTATATCAAGAAGTGTTAGCAACAGAAGCCCAGAGGTTATATTACAGCTTTATACATCATTAGTAGGCCTCACCTAGATTACGCAGCTCAGTTCTGGTCTCCATATTACAGAATGGACATAAATTCGTTAGAAAACATTCAGCGTAGAATGACTAAATTAATACATAGCATTAGAAATCTTCCTTACGAAGAAAGATTGAAGACCCTAAAATTACATTCACTTGTAAGACGTAGAATGAGGGAGACATGATCGAGGTATACAAGTGGAAAATGGGTATTAACAAAGGGGATATAAATAAGGTCTTGAGGATATCTCTCCAAGAGAACCCGCAATAATGGATTCAAGTTAGATAAGTTTAGATTTAGAAAGGATATAGGAAAGTATTGGTTTGGAAATAGGGTAGTTGATGAGTGGAACAGTCTGCCTAGTAGGGTTATTGAAGCTAGGACCTTGGGTAGTTTCAAATTTAGGTTGGATAAATTCATGAGTGAGAGGGTTGGATTTGAGTGGGACTCGCGCATGAGTGGGTAGAATTGTCAAAGCTTATTTCTTGGGTAGCTTTGAAAATTGGGTTGAGCAAATATTCTGTTAGTGGGATGGATTGTGAAGGACCTGCCTAGTATGGGCCAACAGGCCTGCTGCAGTGTTCCTCCTTTCTTATGTTCTTATGTTCTTATGTCTTCAATCTTTCTTCGTATGGGCCAGTAGGCCTTCTGCAGTGTTCCTCCATTCTTATGTTCTTAATTTAGTCATTCTACGCTGAATGTTTTCTAACGAATTTATGTCCATTCTGTAATATGGAGACCAGAACTGAGCTGCGTAATCTAGGTGAGGCCTAACTAATGATGTATAAAGCTGTAATATAACCTCTGGACTTCTGTTGCTAACACTTCTTGATATAAATCCCAGTAATCTATTTGCCTTATTACGTACGCTTAGGCATTGCTGTCTTGGTTTAAGGTTGCTGCTTTCCATCACCCCCAAGTCCTTCTCGCAATCTGTATGGCTAAGTTCTACGTTATTTAACTTGTTAAATTAGACACATATGCAACACTTGGGTATCTTTATTGAGGAAACGTTTCGCCACACAGTGGCTTCATCAGTCCAATACAAAGTAGAAAGGTGTAAGGAGAGGAGGAGTTTGAGGTTATCAGGTCATTTATTTAACTTATAAGTGCTTGGGTTATGGACACTCCCAAGCTTCAGAACCTTGCATTTATCTACATTGAACTGCATCTGCCACTTTTCTGACCAGGAATTGAGTCTGTCTAAATCCTCCTGAAGTTCCCTGACATCTACGTTAGAATCAATTATCCTACCTATCTTCGTGTCGTCGGCGAATTTGCTCATATCACTAGTAATTCCCTCATCAAGGTCATTGATATATATTATAAATAACAACGGGCCTAAGACTGATCCCTGTGGAACACCACTTGTTACAGATCCCCACTCGGATTTAACCCCATTTATGCACACTCTCTGCTTCCTATTGGTGAGCCATGACTCGATCCATGACAGCACTTTTCCCCCAATGCTATGAGCTGCCACTTTCTTTAACAGTCTCTGGTGCGGTACTCTATCAAAAGCCTTACTAAAGTCTAAATAAACAATATCGAATTCTTTATCGTGATCAACAGCCTCAAAAGCTTTACTGAAGAAGGTTAATAAATTAGATAGGCAGGAACGGCCCCTCGTGAATCCATGCTGGGTATCATTAATCAAATTATGGTTATCTAGATGTTAACCTTATTGACCAATATGTTCAGTTGAAAAGAGAAGTAAAAAAAGGGATTAGAAAGGCTAAACGTGACTATGAGATTAAGGTTGCTAATGAATCAAAGACTAATCCAAAAGGGTTCTTTCAAGTGTATAGGACGAAGGTGAGGGAAAAGGTAGGACCTCTGAAAATTGGGAATGGACAGCTGACGGATAACGAACTGGAAATGTGTTCTCTATTTAATGACTATTTTTTGTCAGTCTTTACACAAGAAGACGTAAATGAGATTCCAGAAATTAACAATTATTCATTTCCTGAAGAATTCAAGTTAACTAATATTACTGTCACGAGGGACATGGTTATCAAACAGATAGATAAACTGAAGCAAAATAAGTCCCCGGGACCCGACGAGTTGTTTTCCAGGGTACTTAAAGAATGCAAGATGGAACTTAGTCAACCATTAACGAATGTGTTTAATACGTCCATCCTAACTGGTATTGTGCCAGAGATGTGGAAGATAGCTAATGTAGTTCCTATATTCAAATCAGGGGATAAGTCAATTCCATCAAATTACCGTCCAATAAGCCTCACATCTATAGTAGGCAAATTATTAGAATCAATTATAGCTGATATTATTAGAAGTCACCTTGAAGAACATAATTTGATTAATGAATCTCAGCATGGGTTCACGAGAGGTCGTTCCTGCCTAACAAATTTACTGACGTTTTTCAATAAAACATTTGAGGCAGTAGACAGTGATAAAGAATATGATATAGTTTACTTGGATTTCAATAAGGCCTTCGATAGAGTACCTCACAAGAGACTCTTAAGAAGGTGGCAGCTCATGGTATAGGAGGTAAAGTTCTAGCATGGATAGAGGCATGGCTTACCAATAGAAAGCAGAGAGTTTCCATTAATGGGGTCAAATCTGAATGGGGATTAGTCACTAGTGGCGTTCCACAAGGATCAGTTTTAGGCCCATTGTTGTTCATAATTTACATAAATGACCTTGATGAAGGAATTGCAAGTGACATGAATAAATTTGCTGATGATACAAAAATAGGCCGTATGATTCATTCTGAGGAGGATACCAGTGAACTCCAGGAGGATTTGGACAAATTAATGTCTTGGTCTGAAAAGTGGCAGATGAAGTTCAATGTGGACAAGTGTAAGGTACTAGTCCTTGGTAATGAAAATATCCCTCGAATTTATAAACTAGGTGAAGTAGAGCTTGATCATACAGAATGTGAAAAAGACTTGGGAGTCATGGTAAGCAGGAATTTAAAGCCAAGACAACAGTGCTTAAGTGTGCGCAATAAGGCTAACAGATTAATAGGATTTATTTCAAGAAGTATAAGCAACAGAAGTCCAAAAGTTATTTTACAGCTCTATACATCACTAGTGAGACCTCATTTGGATTATGCAGCTCAGTTTTGGTCTCCTTACTACAGGATGGATATAGATTCATTGGAGAACATACAAAGAAGAATGACTAAAATGATTTACAGTATAAGAAATCTCCCGTATGAAGATAGACTTAGAGCATTGAATCTCCACTCTCTGGAGAGACGTAGAATGAGGGGAGATATCATCGAGGTGTACAAGTGGATGATGGGCATAAACAAAGGAGATATTAATAAAATACTGAGGATATCGAACCAAGTAAGAACGAGAAATAACGGACTTAAATTGGATAAATTTAGATTTAGAAAGGACATAGGCAAGTACTGGTTTTCGAACAGAGTTGTAGATGCGTGGAACAATCTTCCGAGTAGGGTGATAGAGGCTAGGACCTTGGGTGGCTTTAATAAGAGATTGGACAAATATATGAGTGGGAGGGGCTGGGTTTGATTAGTGTTGTGAGTACAGTAGTAAATTCTTAGGTAGTGGTGGTTTTGATAAGGACCTGCCTTGTATGGGCCAGTAGGCCTTCTGCAGTGTTCCTCCATTCTTATGTTCTTATGTTCTTATAAAGCTGTAATATAACCTCTGGACTTCTGTTGCTAACACTTCTTGATATAAATCCCAGTAATCTATTTGCCATATTACGTACGCTTAGGCATTGCTGTCTTGGTTTAATGTTGCTGCTTACCATCACCCCCAAGTCCTTCTCGCAATCTGTATGGCTAAGTTCTACGTTATTTAACTTATAAGTGCTTGGGTTATGGACACTACCGAGCTTCAGAACCTTGCATTTATCTACATTGAACTGCATCTGCCACTTTTCTGACCACGAATTAAGTTTGTCTAAATCTTCCTGAAGTTCTATGACATCTATGTTTGAATCAATTATCCTACCTATCTTCGTGTCGTCGGCGAATTTGCTCATATCACTAGTAATTCCCTCATCAAGGTCATTGATATATATTATAAATAACAATGGGCCTAAGACTGATCCCTGTGGAACACCACTTGTTACAAGTCCCCATTCGGATTTAACCCCATTTATGCACACTCTCTGCTTCCTATTGGTGAGCCATGACTCGATCCATGACAGCACTTTTCCCCCAATGCCATGAGCTGCCACTTTCTTTAACAGTCTCTGGTGCGGTACTCTATCAAAAGCCTTACTAAAGTCTAAATAAACAATATCGAATTCTTTATCGTGATCAACAGCCTCAAAAGCTTTACTGTAGAAGGTTAATAAATTAGATAGGCAGGAACGGCCCCTCGTGAATCCATGCTGGGTATCATTAATCAAATTATGGTTATCTAGATGGCTTCTAATAATATCAGCTATAATTGACTCTAGTAATTTGCCTACAATTGAGGTCAGGCTTATTGGGCGGTAGTTTGACGGTAGTGACTTGTCCCCTGCTTTAAAAATAGGAATTACATTAGCCATCTTCCACATATCAGACACTACACCTGTTTGAAGAGATAAATTAAAAATGTTTGATATTGGTTCACAGAGTTCCATTTTGCATTCCTTAAGAACCCTTGCAAAAAGCTCATCAGGACCCGGCGATTTATTTTGTTTCAGTCGGTCCAGCTGTTTCATAATCATTTCGCTAGTGACTGTGATATTACATAATTTATCTTCTTCTGGGCCTCTGTAAAAATTAATTACTGGGATATTATTAATGTCTTCCTGTGTGAAAACCGAGAGAAAATAATTATTAAAAATAGAGCACATATCATTCTCCTTGTCAGTAAGATGCCCAAAGTTATTTTTAAGGGGACCTATCTTATCCCTAACTTTTGTTCTATAAACCTGGAAAAAACTTTTGGGTTAGTTTTGAATCCTAGCAACTTTAATTTCATAGTCCTGTTTAGCTTTTCTTATTCCCATTTTAACGTCCCTCTTAATGTCAGTATACTGATTTATAAGATGACCCTCACCTCTTTTATGCGCCTATAAATTCCTTTCTTCTGCCCTAAAAGATATTTGAGCCTATTATTCATCCATTTTGGGTCATTTCTACTTGATCTAATTTCTTTATACGGGATAAATGTTCTTTGGGCAGCCTGTATAGTGTTAAGAAAACTGTCATATTGATACCTCTCTTCTTCACCCCAGTCCACAGTTGATAAGTGTTCTCTAAGTCCATTATAATCTGCTAAGCGAAAATCTGGGACCATTACTGAATTATCCCTACTATCATACATCCATTCAATGCTAAATGCTTGTGGTCGCTTGAGCCGAGTTCCTCTGTAATTTCTAAATTATTAACAACGGTTTCCTTGCTTGCCAGAACCAAGTCAAGTAGGTTATTTCCCCTTGTAGGTTCTGTTACAAACTGCTTCAAAAAGCAATCTTGAACTACTTCTAAAAAGTCGTTAGATTCTAAATTCCCTGTCATGAAATTCCAATCAATCTGACTAAAGTTAAAGTCCCCTAGAATTACTACGTTATCGTGTCTTGTGGCCTTAACAATTTGACAAATTAATGTCTTGGTCTGAAAAGTGGCAGATGAAGTTCAATGTGGACAAGTGTAAGGTACTAGTCCTTGGTAATGAAAATATCCCTCGAATTTATAAACTAGGTGAAGTAGAGCTTGATCATACAGAATGTGAAAAAGACTTGGGAGTCATGGTAAGCAGGAATCTAAAGCCAAGACAACAGTGCCTAAGTGTGCGCAATAAGGCTATGCCTATGTCCTTTCTAAATCTAAATTTATCCAATTTAAATCCGTTATTTCTGGTTCTTACTTGGTTCGATATCCTCAGTATTTTACTAATATCTCCCTTGTTTATGCCCATCATCCACTTGTACACCTCGATGATATCTCCCCTCATTCTACGTCTCTCCAGAGAGTGGAGATTCAACGCTCTATGTCTATCTTCATACTGGAGATTTCTTATAATGTAAATCATTTTAGTCATTCTTCTTTGTATGTTCTCCAATGAATCTATATCCATCATGTAGTAAGGAGACCAAAACTGAGCTGCATAATCCAAATGAGGTCTCACTAGTGATGTATAGAGCTGTAAAATAACTTTTGGACTTCTGTTGCTTATACTTCTTGAAATAAATCCTAGTAATCTGTTAGCCTTATTGCGCACACATAAGAACATAAGAACATAAGAAAGGAGGAACACTGCAGCAGGCCTGATGGCCCATACTAGGCAAGTCCTTCTCAATCCGTTCCACTGTTGTCTTGGCTTTAGATTCCTGCTTACCATGACTCCCAAGTCTTTTTCACATTCTGTATGATCAAGCTCTACTTCACCTAGTTTATAAATTCGAGGGATATTTTCATTACCAAGGACTAGTACCTTACACTTGTCCACATTGAACTTCATCTGCCACTTTTCAGACCAAGACATTAATTTGTCCAAATCCTCCTGGAGTTCACTGGTGTCCTCCTCAGAATGAATCATACGGCCTATTTTTGTATCATCAGCAAATTTACTCATGTCACTTGCAATTCCTTCATCAAGGTCATTTATGTAAATTATGAACAACAATGGGCCTAAAACTGATCCTTGTGGAACGCCACTAGTGACTAATCCCCATTCAGATTTGACCCCATTAATGGAAACTCTCTGCTTTCTATTGGTAAGCCATGCCTCTATCCATGCTAGAACTTTACCTCCTATACCATGAGCTGCCACCTTTCTTAAGAGTCTCTTGTGAGGTACTCTATCGAAGGCCTTACTGAAATCCAAGTAAACTATATCATATTCTTTATCACTGTCTACTGCCTCAAATGTTTTATTGAAAAACGTCAGTAAATTTGTTAGGCAGGAACGACCTCTCGTGAACCCATGCTGAGATTCATTAATCAAATTATGTTCTTCAAGGTGACTTCTAATAATATCAGCTATAATTGATTCTAATAATTTGCCTACTATAGATGTGAGGCTTATTGGACGGTAATTTGATGGAATTGACTTATCCCTGATTTGAATATAGGAACTACATTAGCTATCTTCCACATCTCTGGCACAATACCAGTTAGGATGGACGTATTAAACACATTCGTTAATGGCTGACTAAGTTCCATCTTGCATTCTTTAAGTACCCTGGAAAACAACTCGTCGGGTCCCGGGGACTTATTTTGCTTCAGTTTATCTATCTGTTTGATAACCATGTCCCTCGTGACAGTAATATTAGTTAACTTGAATTCTTCAGGAACTGAATAATTGTTAATTTCTGGAATCTCATTTACGTCTTCTTGTGTAAAGACTGACAAAAAATAGTCATTAAATAGAGAACACATTTCCAGTTCGTTATCCGTCAGCTGTCCATTCCCAATTTTCAGAGGTCCTACCTTTTCCCTCACCTTCGTCCTATACACTTGAAAGAACCCTTTTGGATTAGTCTTTGATTCATTAGCAACCTTAATCTCATAGTCACGTTTAGCCTTTCTATTCCCTTTTTTTACTTCTCTTTTCAACTGAACATATTGGTCAATAAGGTTAACATCTCCTCTTTTGATGCGCCTATAAATTCCTCTTTTCTCCCCTAATAGATGTTTTATCCTCCTGTTAATCCATTTGGGATCGTTATTATTTGACCTAAATTCTCTCTGGGGAATAAATATACTCTGTGCACATTGTACATTATTAAGAAAAAAATCATAAACGCAGATCCCATCGTAATCGTTAGCTAGATTACCCCAGTCGAGATTAGACAGGTGTTCTCTAAGTCCAGTATAGTCGGCAGAACGAAAATCAGGAACTTTTACCGTATTATCCCTATTCTCGTACTCCCAGGTAATATTAAAAGTAATGGATTTGTGATCACTTGCGCCAAGCTCTTCAGTGATCTCCAGATTATTTACAAGGGTTTCTTTATTTGACAAGACTAGGTCGAGCAAATTATTACCTCTGGTAGGCTCCGTCACACACTGCTTCAGAAAACAGTCCTGAACTACTTCCATAAAGTCACTGGACTCCAGATTACCGGTCAAAGAAGTCCAGTCAATTTGACTAAAGTTAAAATCCCCTACTATCACTACGTTATTGTGTCTAGAAGCCCTAACAATTTCGTCCCAAAGAAGTCTCCCTCTATCGTGATCCAAGCCTGGAGGTCGGTATATTACACCTACAATCAGTTGTTCTTGACCTTCTAGAAACTCTACCCAAACAGATTCTGTTAATGATCCATCTATTTTTATGCCTGTTTTTATGCAGCAATTTATATTTTCTCGTACATATAATGCAACTCCACCTCCTTTCCCATTATATCTATCTACATGGAACAACTTAAACCCCTGAATATGACACTCAGCAATCATATCCCGACTCTTTATATTATACTATGTTTCAGTTATTGCAATGACATCAAAGTTCCCAGCACATGCTACCAAACGTAATTCGTTAATTTTATTTCTGGCGCTTCGACAGTTAGTGTAAAATACACTGAGATGTATCTTCTTGTGAACCTTTTTCATATTCAGCTTTTGTTTTACACAATTTCTGTTACTATTATTACCCTGTGTTACTTGATTACTGTTATTGTTAAGATTTATGATGTCAAAGCCTGAATCAATATTTTGACCCTCATTATTCACCATTCCTAAACCCATACCTCTAACTAATCCTAGTTTAAAGCCCTAACAACATCCTCAACTGAGCTAGAGAGAAATTCTACACCTGCCCTGGATAAGTGAACCCCATCCCTGGCATACATGTCATTTCGGCCATAGAAGTGGTCCCAGTTGTCAATGAATGGGACTGCATTATCCTTACAGTGTTTGTCCAGCTAGCAATTTATACCAATCGCTCTGGACAGCCATTCATTTCCAACACCCCTTCTTGGCAAAATGCCACATATATCAGGGCGCCCCCCCTTCTTCCTAATTATGTCTATTGCTGTCCTGTACCTTCTAACTAAATCCTCACTTCTACGCTTGCCTACATCATTGCCTCCAGCACTGAGGCAGATAATAGGATTGATCCCATTACCGTTCATGATGTTGTCAAGCCGGCTAACAATATCCTCCATCCCAGCCCCAGGAAAGCAAACCCTCTGTCTCCTACTCTTATCCTTCAAGCAGAAAGCCCTATCCATATACCTAACCTGGCTATCCCCAACAACAACAATGTTTTTACCTTCCTTTGTGTCGTTCGTCGTGACGTTCCCAGTAGTCGACTCACATTCATCGGGTAGCACGTAGAAGGCATTCGATGTTTCCACAGCAGACTCTTTCTTGGAAATAAATGGTATAAAATACCGACACAATGGAAAAATAAACACATAAGCAGTATAATGTGATAATGTCAATAAAGGATCACATTATACTGCTTATGTGTTTATTTTTCCAGACTCTTTCTTCTTCCTCGTTTCTAACTCTCCATTCGTTTTCTTGATCTTCAACTTCGTTCCTTGAAGTCCGGCCACTGCCCAAGTTCCCTTCTTGACCTGAGGACTCACAACAGGAGGACTACTACGAATCCTCTTGTTTTCCTCCGTCAATCGCCGAATCTCAAGCTTCGCTACCCTCAATTCCTCCTTAAGCTGCTGGTAAAGTTGCTCAATGGACGGCATCTTGGTTCACTTCACAGAGCAAAAGTGGTTCAATCCACAGAGAACCCTAGACACGTCCTCTCTGAGCTAAGAACAGATCACGATGTTACACTACTGTGAGGTGTTGTCTTTGTTACTGTGATATGACTGTGAGGTGTTGTCTTTGTTACTGTGATATGACTGTGAGGTGTAATCTGCCCCTTTATAAGCCCTCTTGTCATGTTTCCTTTTATAGTTCCTTGATAATAAGAACCTAAGAACATAAGAAAGGAGGAACACTGCAGCAGGCCTGTTGGCCCATACTAGGCAGGTCCTTCACAATCCATCCCACTAACAGAATAATTGCCCAACCTAATTTTCAATTCTACCCAAGAAATAAGCTTTGATGATTCTATTAACTCAAGTGCGAGTCCCACTCAAATCCAACCCCTCTCACTCATGTATTTATCCAACCTAAATTTGAAACTACCCAAGGTCCTAGCTTCAATAACCCTACTAGGCAGACTGTTCCACTCATCAACTACCTTATTACTAAACCAATATTTTCCTATATCCTTTCTAAATCTAAACTTATCCAATTTGAATCCATTATTGCGGGTTCTCTCTTGGAGAGATATCCTCATCTCTTGGAATTCCTCTATTTTTTCATAGTGGTTGTCTTGCATAAATATATATATATATATATATAATATATATATATATATATATATATATATATATATATATATATATATATATATATATATATATATATATATATATATATATATATATATATATATTAGGTAAAACTGGTCAATTAGCAAGAACTTTTTAAAATTAGGTCCTTTCTAAAATTTTCTCTTATACGTTTAAAGATATATTTTTTTTCATTTATGTTAATGTAAAAATTTATAATTTTGTACCAAGAGAAACTTTGAAAACCTACCTAACCTTATAACAACAAGCGCAATTTAATTTAGCCTAACCCAACTAAATATATTTTAGATACGTTAACATTAATTTAATAATAAACAATGAAATATATTTTTTTCGTTAGGTTCAGAATGATTTTTGCGAAATTATTGCATACACAAATTTTCGCTTGTCTTATATGGCAAGAAGAGCGTTGCTATTTAAGCCAAAATCGCAAGTTTTACCTAATCGGCAAGACATATATATATATATTATATATATATATATATATATATATATATATATATATATATATATATATATATATATATATATATATATTTTTTTTTTTTTATTAACACATCGGCCGATTCCCACCAAGGCAGGGTGGCCCGAAAAAGAAAAACTTTCATCATCATTCACTCCATCACTGTCTTGCCAGAAGGGTGCTTTACACTACAGTTATAAAACTGCAACATTAACACCCTCCTTCAGAGTGCCGGCACTGTACTTCCCATCTCCAGAACTCAAGTCCGGCCTGCCGGTTTCCTGAATCCCTTCATAAATGTTACTTTGCTCACACTCCAACAGCACGTCAAGTATTAAAACCATATGCCTCCATTCACTCCTATCAAATACGCTCACACATGCTTGCTGGAAGTCCAAGCCCTCGCACACAAAACTTCCTTTACCCCTCCCTCCAACCTTTCCTAGGCCGACCCCTACCCGCCTTCCTCCACTACAGATTTATACACTTCGAAGTCACTCTGTCTCGTTCCATTCTCTCTACATGTCCAAACCTCCTCAGCTCTCTGGACAATCGTTTTGGTAATCCCGCACCTCCTCCTAATTTCCAAACTCCGAATTCTCTGCATTATATTCACACCACACATTGACCTCAGACATGCCATCTCCACTGCCTCCAGCCTTCTCCTCGTTGCAACATTCATCACCCATGCTTCACACCCATATAAGAGCGTTGGTATAACTATACTCTCATACATTCCCTCTTTACTTCCATGGACAAGGTTCTTTGTCTCCACAGACTCCGAAGTGCTCCACTCACCCTTTTCCCCTCATCAATTCTATGATTCACCTCATCCTTCATAGACCCATCCGCCGACATGTCCACTCCCAAATATCTGAATACATTCACCTCCTCCATACTCTCTCCCTCCAATCTGATATCCAATCTTTCGTCACCTATTCTTTTTGTTATTCTCATCACCTTACTCTTTCCTATATTCACTTTCAATTTTCTTCTTTTACACACCCTACCAAATTCATCCACCAACCTCTGCAGCTTCTCTTCAGAATCTCCCAAAAGCACAGTGTCATCAGCAAAAGCAACTGTGACAACTCCCACTTTGTATTTGCTTCTTTATCTTTTAGCCCAACACCTCTTGCCAAGACCCTCGCATTCACTTCTCTTACAACCCCATCTATAAATATATTGAACAACCACGGTGACATCACACATCCTTGTCTAAGGCCCACTTTTACTGGGAAATAGTCCCCTTCCCTCCTACACACTCTAACCTGAGCCTCACTATCCTCATAAAACTCTTCACTGCTTTCAGTAACCTTCCTCCTATTCCATACGCCTGCAACATCTGCCACATTGCCCCCTATCTACCCTATCATACGCCTTTTCCAAATCCATAAATGCCACAAAAACATCTTTACCCTTATCCAAATACTGTTCACCTATATGTTTCACTGTAAACACTTGGTCTACACACCCCTACCTTTCCTAAAGCCCCTTGTTCATCTGCTATCCTGCTTTCTGTTTTACTCTTAATTCTTTCAATAATAACTCTACCATACACTTTACCAGGTACACTCAACAGACTTATTCCCCTATAATTTTTGCACTCTCTTTGTCCCCTTTGCCTTTATACAAAGGAACAATACACGCTCTCTGCCAATCCCTAGGTACCTTACCCTCTTCCATACATTTATTAAATAATAGCACCAACCACTCCAAAATTATATCCCCACCTGCTTTTAACATTTCTATCTTTATCCCATCAATCCCAGCTGCCTTACCCCTTTCATTCTACCCACTGCCTCACGAACTTCCCTACACCCACAACTGGCTCTTCCACACTCCTACAAGATGTTATTCCTGCTTGCCCTACACACGAAATCACAGTTTCCCCTGTCTTCATCAACATTTAACAATTCCTCAAAATATTCTCTCCATCTTCCCGATACCTCTAACTCTCCATTTAATAACTCTCCTCTCCTATTTTTAACTGTCAAATCCATTTGTTCTCTAGGCTTCCTCAACTTATTAATCTCATTCCAAAACTTTTTCTTATTTTCAACAAAATTTGCTGATAACATCTCACCCACTCTCTCATCTGCTCTCTTTTACATTGCTTCTCAACTCTTTTAACCTCTCTTTTTCTCTCCATATACTCTTCCCTCCTTGCATCACTTCTACTTTGTAAAAACCTCTCATATGCTAACTTTTTCTCCCTTACTACTCTCTTTACATCATCATTCCACCAATCGCTCCTCTTCCTCCCGCACCCACTCGCCTGTAACCACAACTTCTGCTGAACACTCTAACACTACATTTTTAAATCTACCCCATACATTTTCGACCCCATTGCCTACACTCTCACTAGCCCATCTATCCTCCAATAGTTGTTTATATCTTACCCTAACTGCCTCCTCTTTTAGTTTATAAACCTTCACCTCTCTTTTACTTACTGATTCTATTTTCCTTGTATCCCATCTACCTTTTACTCCCACTGTAGCTATAACTAAAAAGTGATCTGATATATCTGTAGCCCCTCTATAAACATGTACATCCTGAAGACATATATATATATATATATGTCGTGCCGATTAGGTAAAACTGGTCAATTAGCAAGAACTCATCTAAAATTAAGTCCTTTCTAAAATTTTCTCTTTTACGTTTAAAGATATATTTTTTTCATTTATGTTAATGTAAGAATTTATAATTTTGTACTAAGAGAAACTTTGAAAACCTACCTAACCTTATTACAACAAGCTCAATTTAATTTAGCCTAACCCAACTAAATATATTTTAGATACGTTAACATTAATAATAAACAAACACAATGAAATATATTTTTTTCGTTATGTTCGGAATGATTTTGGCGAAATAATTGCATACACAAATTTTCACTTGTCTTATATGGCAAGGTGAGCGTTGCTATTTAATCCAAAATCGCAAGTTTTACCTAATCGGCACGATATATATATATATATATATATATATATATATATATATATATATATATATATATATATATATATATATATATACCAATGCTCTTGTATGGGTGTGAGGCATGAGTTGTGAATGTTGCAACAAGGAGAAGGCTGGAGGCAGTGGAGATGTCATGTTTGAGGGAAATGTGTGGTGTGAATATAATGCAGAGAATCCGTAGTTTGGAGATTAGGAGGAGGTGTGGGATTACCAAAACTATTATCCAGAGAGCTGAGGAGGGGTTATTGAGATGGTTTGGACATGTAGAGAGAGTGGAACGAAATATAATGACTTCGAGAGTGTATAGATCTGTACTGGAGGGAAGGCGGGGTAGGGGTCGGCCTAGAAAAGGTTGGAGGGAGAGGGTAAAGGAGGTTTTGTGTGTGAGGGGCATGGACATCCAGCAAGCGTGCATGAGCGTGTTAGAGAGGAGCGAATGGAGACAAATGTTTTTTTAGGACTTGACGTGCTGTTGGAGTGTAAGCAAGGTAACATTCATGAAGGGATTCAGGGAAACCGGCAGGCCGGATTTGATTCCTGGAGATGGGAAGTACAGTGCCGGCACTCTGAAAGAGGGATGTTAATGTTGCAGTTGAAGAGAGCTATCAATATGACAGTTTTCTGAACACTATACATGCTGCCCAAAGAACATTTATCCCATATAAAGAAATTAGATTAACAGGAGGCTAAAACATCTATTAGGGGAGAAAAGAGGAATTTATAGGCGCATCAAAAGAGGAGATGTTAACCTTATTGACCAATATGTTCAGTTGAAAAGAGAAGTAAAAAATGGGATTAGAAAGGCTAAACGTGACTATGAGATTAAGGTTGCTAATGAATCAAAGACTAATCCAAAAGGGTTCTTTCAAGTGTACAGGACGAAGGTGAGGGAAAAGGTAGGACCTCTGAAAATTGGGAATGGACAGCTGACGGATAACGAACTGGAAATGTGTTCTCTATTTAATGACTATTTTTTGTCAGTCTTTACACAAGAAGACGTAAATAAGATTCCAGAAATTAGCTATTATTCAGTTCCTGAAGAATTCAAATTAACTAATATTACTGTCACGAGGGATATGGTTATCAAACAGATAGATAAACTGAAGCAAAATAAGTCCCCAGGACCCGACGAGTTGTTTTCCAGGGTACTTAAAGAATGCAAGATGGAACTTAGTCAGCCATTAACGAATGTGTTTAACACGTCCATCCTAACTGGTGTTGTGCCAGAGATGTGGAAGATAGCTAATGTAGTTCCTATATTCAAATCAGGGGATAAGTCCAGTCCATCAAATTACCGTCCAATAAGCCTCACGTCTATAGTAGGCAAATTATTAGAATCAATTATAGCTGATATTTTCAGAAGTCACCTTGAAGAACATAATTTGATTAATGAATCTCAGCATGGGTTTACGAGAGGTCGTTCCTGCCTGACAAATTTACTGACGTTTTTCAATAAAACATTTGAGGCAGTAGACAGTGATAAAGAATATGATATAGTTTACTTGGATTTCAGTAAGGCCTTCGATAGAGTACCTCACAAGAGACTCTTAAGAAAGGTGGCAGCTCATGGTATAGGAGGTAAAGTTCTAGCATGGATAGAGGCATGGCTTACCAATAGAAAGCAGAGAGTTTCCATTAATGGGGTCAAATCTGAATGGGGATTTGTCACCAGTGGCGTTCCACAAGGATCAGTTTTGGGCCCATTGTTGTTCATAATTTACATAAATGACCTTGATGAAGGAATTGCAAGTGACATGAGTAAATTTGCTGATGATACAAAAATAGGCCGTATAATTCATTCTGAGGAGGATACCAATGAACTCCAGGAGGATTTGGATAAATTAATGTCTTGGTCTGAAAAGTGGCAGATGAAGTTCAATGTGGACAAGTGTAAGGTGCTAGTCGTTGGTAATGAAAATATCCCTCGAATTTATAAACTAGGTGAAGTTGAGCTTGATAATACAGAATGTGAAAAAGACTTGGGAGTCATGGTAAGCAGAAATCTAAAGCCAAGACAACAGTGCCTAAGTGTGCGCAATAAGGCTAACAGATTACTAGGATTTATTTCAAGAAGTATAAGCAACAGAAGTCCAAAAGTTATTTTACAACTCTATACATCACTAGTGAGACCTCATTTGGATTATGCAGTTCAGTTTTGGTCTCCTTACTACAGGATGGATATAGATTCATTGGAGAACATACAAAGAAGAATGACTAAAATGATTTACAGTATAAGAAATCTCCCGTATGAAGATAGACTTAGAGCATTGAATCTCCACTCTCTGGAGAGACGTAGAATGAGGGAGATATCATCGAGGTGTACAAGTGGATGATGGGCATAAACAAAGGAGATATTAATAAAATACTGAGGATATCGAACCAAGTAAGAACCAGAAATAACGGATTTAAATTGGATAAATTTAGATTTAGAAAGGACATAGGCAAGTACTGGTTTTCGAACAGATTTGTAGATGCGTGGAACAATCTTCCGAGTAGGGTGATAGAGGCTAGGACCTTGGGTGGCTTTAAAAAGAGATTGGACAAATATATGAGTGGGAGGGGCTGGGTTTGATTAGTGTCGTGAGTACAGGAGTAAATTCTTAGGTAGTGGTGGTTTTGATAAGGACCTGCCTTGTATGGGCCAGTAGGCCTTCTGCAGTGTTCCTCCATTCTTATGTTCTTATGTTCTTAGATTGAGCAAGTGTTCTGTTAGTGGGACGGATTGTGAAGGACCTGCCTAGTATGGGCCAACAGGCCTGCTGCAGTGTTCCTCCTTTCTTATGTTCTTATGTTCTTATATAAATGACCAAAAATGGATGAATAATAGGCTCAAATATCTTTTAGGGCAGAAGAAAGGAATTTATAGGCGCATAAAAAGAGGTGAGGGTCATCTTATAAATCAGTATACTGACATTAAGAGTGACTATGAGATTAAGGTTGCTAATGAATCAAAGACTAATCCAAAAGGGTTCTTTCAAGTGTACAGGACGAAGGTGAGGGAAAAGGTAGGACCTCTGAAAATTGGGAATGGACAGCTGACGGATAACGAACTGGAAATGTGTTCTCTATTTAATGACTATTTTTTGTCAGTCTTTACACAAGAAGACGTAAATGAGATTCCAGAAATTAACAATTATTCAGTTCCTGAAGAATTCAAATTAACTAATATTACTGTCACGAGGGACATGGTTATCAAACAGATAGATAAACTGAAGCAAAATAAGTCCCCGGGACCCGACGAGTTGTTTTCCAGGGTACTTAAAGAATGCAAAATGGAACTTAGTCAGCCATTAACGAATGTGTTTAATACGTCCATCCTAACTGGTGTTGTGCCAGAGATGTGGAAGATAGCTAATGTAGTTCCTATATTCAAATCAGGGATAAGTCCATTCCATCAAATTACCGTCCAATAAGCCTCACGTCTATAGTAGGCAAATTATTAGAATCAATTATAGCTGATATTATCAGAAGTCACCTTGAAGAACATAATTTGATTAATGAATCTCAGCATGGGTTTACGAGAGGTCGTTCCTGCCTGACAAATTTACTGACGTTTTCAATAAAACATTTGAGGCAGTAGACAGTGATAAAGAATATGATATAGTTTACTTGGATTTCAGTAAGGCCTTCGATAGAGTACCTCACAAGAGACTCTTAAGAAAGGTGGCAGCTCATGGTATAGGAGGTAAAGTTCTAGCATGGATAGAGGCATGGCTTACCAATAGAAAGCAGAGAGTTTCTATTAATGGGGTCAAATCTGAATGGGGATTTGTCACTAGTGGCGTTCCACAAGGATCAGTTTTGGGCCCATTGTTGTTCATAATTTACATTAATGACCTTGATGAAGGAATTGCAAGTGACATGAGTAAATTTGCTGATGATACAAAAATAGGCCGTATAATTCATTCTGAGGAGGATAACAGTGAACTCCAGGAGGATTTGGATAAATTAATGTCTTGGTCTGAAAAGTGGCAGATGAAGTTCAATGTGGACAAGTGTAAGGTGCTTGTCGTTGGTAATGAAAATATCCCTCGAATTTATAAACTAGGTGAAGTTGAGCTTGATCATACAGAATGTGAAAAAGACTTGGGAGTCATGGTAAGCAGAAATCTAAAGCCAAGACAACAGTGCCTAAGTGTGCGCAATAAGGCTAACAGATTACTAGGATTTATTTCAAGAAGTATAAGCAACAGAAGTCCAAAAGTTATTTTACAGCTCTATACATCACTAGTGAGACCTCATTTGGATTATGCAGCTCAGTTTTGGTCTCCTTACTACAGGATGGATATAGATTCATTGGAGAACATACAAAGAAGAATGACTAAAATGATTTACAGTATAAGAAATCTCCCGTATGAAGATAGACTTAGAGCGTTGAATCTCCACTCTCTGGAGAGACGTAGAATGAGGGAGATATCATCGAGGTGTACAAGTGGATGATGGGCATAAACAAAGGAGATATTAATAAAATACTGAGGATATCGAACCAAGTAAGAACGAGAAATAACGGATTTAAATTGGATAAATTTAGATTTAGAAAGGACATAGGCAAGTACTGGTTTTCGAACAGAGTTGTAGATGCATGGAACAATCTTCCGAGTACTGTGATAGAGGCTAGGACCTTGGGTGGCTTTAAAAAGAGATTGGACAAATATATGAGTGGGAGGGGCTGGGTTTGATTTGTGTCGTGAGTACGGGAATAAATTTTTAGGTAGTGGTGGTTTTGATAAGGACCTGCCTTGTATGGGCCAGTAGGCCTTCTGCAGTGTTCCTCCATTCTTATGTTCTTATGTTAAAAAGGGGATAAGAAAAGCTAAACGGGACTACGAAAATAAAGTTGCTAGGGATTCGAAAACTAACCCAAAAAGTTTTTTCCAGGTGTATAGAACAAAAGTTAGAGAGATAAGATAGGTCCCCTTAAAAATAATTATGGGTATCTTACTGACAAAGAGAATGAAATGTGCTCTATTTATAATAATTATTTTCTCTCGGTTTTCACTCATGAAGACACTAATAATATCCCAAGAATTAGGTATTTTAGTGGGCCTGAAGAAGATAAATTATGTAGTATCATAGTCACTAGCGAAATGGTTATCAAACAGATAGACCGTTTGAAGCAAAATGCAAAATGGAACTCTGTGAACCCTTAACTAACATTTTTAACCTATCTCTTCAAACAGGTGTAGTGTCTGATACGTGGAAGATGGCTAATGTAATTCCTATTTTTAAAGCAGGGGACAAGTCGTTACCATCAAATTACCGCCCAATAAGTCTAACATCAATTGTAGGCAAATTATTAGAGTTGATTATAGCTGATAATATAAGAAGCCATCTCGATAGGCATAATTTGATTAATGATACTCAACATGGATTCACCAGGGGCCGTTACTGCCTAACTAATTTATTAATTTTTTTCAGTAAGGCTTTTGAGGCAGTTGATCATGATAAAGAATTCGATATTGTTTATTTGGATTTTAGTAAGGCTTTTGATAGAGTACCACATCAGAGACTATTAAAGAAAGTGGCTGTTCACGGCATTGGGGGAAAAGTGTTTTCATGGATTGAGTCATGGCTCACCAATAGGAAGCAGAAAAATAAACACATAAGCAGTATAATGTGATCCTTTATTGACAACGTTTCGCCCACGCAGTGGGTTTTATCGAGTCACAGACAGATCTGTCTGTGACTCGATAAAGCCCACTGCATGGGCGAAACGTTGTCAATAAAGGATCACATTATACTGCTTATGTGTTTATTTTTCCATTGTGTCGGTATTTTATACCATTTATTTCCAATAGGAAGCAGAGGGTGTGCATTAATGGGGACTCGCACTTGAGTTAATAGAATCTGCAAAGCTTATTTCTTGGGTAGAATTGAAAATTAAGTTGGGCAATTATTCTGTTAGTGGGATGGATTGTGAAGGACCTGCCTAGTATGGGCCAACAGGCCTGCTGCAGTGTTCCTCCTTTCTTATGTTCTTATGTTAAATCTGAGTGGGGATCTGTAACAAGTGGCGTTCCACAGGGATCGGTTTTGGGCCCGTTGTTGTTTATAATATATATAAATGACCTTGACGAGGGAATTACTAGTGATATGAGCAAATTCGCTGATGACACGAAGATAGGTAGGATAATCGATTCAGACGTAGATGTCACGGAACTTCAGGAGAATTTAGACAAACTCAATTTCTGGTCAGAAAAATGGCAGATGCAGTTCAATGTAGATAAATGCAAAGTTCTAAAGCTCGGGAATGTTCATAACCCTAGCACCTACCAGCTTAATAATGTTGAACTCAGCCGTACAGGAATAAAGTCTGAAATAACACATACAGAGTCTGTCTGGATAGAATTTTCAGAGGGCATGAAAAATTGATTTCAGGTGTGATATACCGTCCCCAAACTTAGATAGGGACCAAGGGAGACTACTATGGGAGGAAATTGTTAAGGCCACAATGCACGATAACGTTGTTATTCTGGGTGACTTCAACTTTAGTCAAATTGATTG
>WNWK01034616.1:0-20342 GCA_009830355.1 Cherax destructor
GATTCTGTGTCCGATGTTTCTAATCTTATATCTTGTCTAACACAACAATTTAAATATCTCTGACATACATCGTCACTCCACCATCCTTCCTGTTGACCCTATCAGTGTGGAATAGTTTATATCCCTGTATGTTGCACTCGGAAGGCATTTCTCTATCTTTCAGGTTGAACCAGGTCTCTGTTATAGCAATAATATCTATATTACCTGCATTTGCAAGTAATCTTAGCTCATCTATCTTATTTCTTAGACTCCTACTATTTGTATAGTAAACCTTAAGGGAGCTAGTCACTCGTTGCCCTCTACTATCTTTCTTTGTTTGTTGATCAATTGCTTTGCATTTACTAGCAACTTTATTTTGAATATTGTCTTTTAAACATATCCCTGAGGTATCCTAACAATAATTGTCTCTACAAACCATACCACGGGTGGGGTTCGAACCCGCGGTCAGAGAGTCTCAAAACTCCAGACCGTCGCACAAGCCACTCTCTGACCGCGGGTTCGAACCCCACCCGTGGTATGGTTTGTTTGCAATCGTGTCATTACGATTTCGTGAGTCATATTGTCTCTACAACACTGATAGTCAGGCCAAGACACTACTCAGTACCAACAATAATATAACAATATTTAATTACAATGTCAGGTCATTGAGTAAACACTTTGATGACCTCCTAGCATTACTCAGTTCTCTGCATGCCAGTATGTCAGTCATTACTCTCACTGACACCTGGCTTAAACATGACGTTGCAAGCAGCTTTGCTATACCAGGTTACACAGCCATACACAACTGCAGGTCCGATCAACTAGGAGGAGGCACAGCAATCTACTACTATGATGAACTTGAATGCATCAAATCTACCTTCACCAAAGATGAAAATGGTGAATATACATTTCCAAAATTCAAGTCTAAAAAACTTAAAAAACCCATAACAGTTGGAGCTATCTACAGAGTACCTCAGTCAAATATTTACACATTTAATGAAAACCTAAGATCAATGACAACTGACACAGATGAATAAACACCACCTGATACTTACAGGTGACTTCAACAAGTAACTTAATTCACTAGCAGTATGAGCAACTGCTTGCTCCTACCATGTATAACCAAACCAACAAGAATCACCGAGACAAGTGCCTCATTACTTGACCATATCTGGACTAACACTATATCCCCACTAAGAGCAGCATTATCACAGATAACTCCACACACCACTATCCCACCTTTCTCATAACAAACTTATGTAACCTAGCACAGGACACAAGTAAGATCTCTTTCCGACTACATAACGAAACATCTGTAAATAATTTTATTTCGGTATTAAGTAACATTGACTGGCAAAGTGAGCTAGCACCTCAGCCTCGATATTGACGAATGTTTAAAAAGATTTTTGCAAAAAAAAAAAAAACTCTATAACAGACATTGTCCGATAAAAACAAAACAAATCACAGCCAAGAGACTAAACAGCCCCTGGATTACAAACAGCATCCTCACTTCCATTGACAAAAAAACATGTATACGAAAAACAGTACAGACTGGGTCAAATTACGAAAGAACAGACGAAACAATACTCATCAACGCTTACGAATCTAATACAAAGGGTCAAAAAACTGTATTACGAAAACAGTTTTTATGACATAAAAGGGAATATGAAAAAGACTTGGAAAACCCTCTCTGAAATTCTAGAATCTAGGAAACTGCCTCGACAAAATGTAATGAACCTCTCATCCCGCCGACGGATACTGCCAACAAACTAAATGTCTTTTTCTCCACTGCAGGAACAACACTGGCAAGCAAAATCCCAAACTCAAACACACAACCAAAAAACTACCTCACTGGCAACCACGCAAATACTCTTTTCCTAACCCCAACAAACACTACTGAAATCTGACTCATCATCAAAACACTAAACAACAAGGCAGGAGACTTACTACCATTTATGAATAAAAAGCTTCTCATTTGTTGTCACCCATTATTGCAACACTTTTTAACAAGTCCATTGAATCTTCAACCTTCCCATCCCTACTCAAGACAACAAGGGTTACACCAATCCATAAAGTAGGTGATCCTAATGACTTAAATAACTATAGACCCATATCAAACCTACCCTTTCTATCTAAACTCTTCGGAAAAATAATACACAAGCAAGTTTACTAATACCTTGTATCCCACAACATACTTAACCCCTGCCAGTTTGGATTTAGGCCAAGCAAAAGCACAAATGATGAAATAATACATATGCTCAAGCTACTATATATGGCGCTGGAAAAAAAGGAAATTCCACTGAGCCTCTTCATAGACCTACGGAAAGCATTTGATACAGATGACCACGACCTCTTCCACCTAAAACTTGAACATTACGGAGTCGGAAGACACTCACTCGATTACCTTAAATCATATCTTAGCAATAGACATCAGTATGTATTCACAAATGGTGTTGCCTCCACCACACAACCTGTTCTAGTTGGAGTCCACCAAGGCTATTCTTTCTGCCATTCCTTGAATCTTGCCACCACACCTGGAGCTGTCACAGTGTTGTACTGGTCTTCCTGAAGTCATTTGAACCTTTCCACCACTGGTGGAGCAGTCACTGTGTTGTCCTGGTCTTCCTGCCGTCCCTTGAAGCTTGCCACCACACGTGGAACTGTCACAGTGTAGTGCTGATCTTCCTGCCGTTCATTGAAGCTTGCCAAAACAGGTGGATCTTTCAGTGTTGTGCTGGTCTTCCAGCCGTCCCTCGAACCATGCCACCACAGGTGGAGCTGTCACAGTGTTGTGCTGGTAATCCTGCCTCTTGAAGTTTGTCACCACTGGAGGAGCTGTCACATTGTTCTGCTGGTCATCCTGCCGTTCTTTGAAGCTTGGCACCACAGACGGAGCTGTCACAGTGTTGCGCTGGTCTTCCTGCTGTCCCTTGAACCCTCCCACCACAGGAGGAGCTCTCGCAATGTTGTGCTGGTCTTCCTGCCGTCCCTTGAAGCTTGCCACCACATGCGGATCTGTCACAGTGTTGCGCTGGTCTTCCTGCTGTCCCTTGAACCCTCCCACCACAGGAGGAGCTCTCGCAATGTTGTGCTGGTCTTCCTGCCGTCCCTTGAAGCTTGCCACCACAGGCGGCGCCGTCACAGAGTTATGCTGGTGTTCCTGCATTCCTTGAAGCTTGTCCCCACCGGTGGTGCTGTCACAGTGTTGTGCTGGTCTTACTATCGTCCCTTGAAGCTTGCCACCACACGAAGAGCTGTCAGTGTTGTGCTGGTCTTACTATCGTCCCTTGAAGCTTGCCACCACACGAAGAGCTGTCACAGCTTCTTTTCTAAAACTGTGGTCCAAGGAGAATGTTGGGGGAGCGGGAGCCCTGGTGGGGGCCTATGGGGGGTTGTTGTGGGGGTGGGGTTTGTGATGAGGGGGTGCGGGGAGAGTGCCCATAGGGGGTTGCTGTATCGGTAGGGTTTGTGATGAGGGGGTGGGGACAGAGGGAACAGTATGTGAGTGTTGGTTTAGATTGTTCACTTGCCTTGGGGTTGTCATGGTTGGAGTCCTTCTGCGGATGTTTCTGGAGAGTGTGTTTGTCCTTCCACCTGGGTCTGGGTTCTTCTGCTTGTCTTTGTCATTTCCTCTTGTTCCTCCTTTCGTCTTTGTACCCTGTCTTTCAGTATCATCCTTTATTCTTGTGTTCTGTCTCGATCGAGGTACACTCTCTGATACTCCGGTTTGTTCCTCAGTCGTGCTTTCTCCTGTAGGATCATGGTTCGAGCTAATTCTGCCTTGAAACTTACTTTGAGAAGTCGGTTTTTTTCTGTGCTGTTCTTCCTACCGTCCCTTGAAGCTTGCCACCACACGAAGAGCTGTCAGTGTTGTGCTAGTCTTCCTGTCTTCCCTTGAAGCTTGCCACCACAGGCGGAGCTGTCACTGTGTTGTGCTGGTCTTCCTGCCGTCTTTTGAAGCTTGCCACCACAGGCGGAGCTGTCAGTGTTGTGGTGGAAAGCACCATCGCTTATATATGAAATTAAAATTCTGGTTACATATGGCGAGAGGGAGTGTGTGTGTGTGTACTCACCTAATTGTACTCACCTAATTGTGGTTGCAGGGGTCGAGACTCAGCTCCTGGCCCCTCCTCTTCGCTGTCCGCTACTGGGTCTCTGCTCTCCCTGCTCCGTGAGCTTTATCATACCTCGTGTAGTTCCGTGAGCTTTATCATACCTATAAAAATCAATAGTTTTATAGAATATTTCATATTATTTTCGAAAAATACATGAAACATTAAAAAGCTCAGAAAAATGTGCTAAAATAGTATTTTATTGCATTTTTTGACGATTTAGAGCGGTTTGAGTGCTTTTCTGGGAAGCTATGTATCGTTCCTGACTCAACTACATCATTTGCTAGACAATTCCACTTCCTGACTACTCTATGGCTGAAGAAATACTTCCTAACATCCCTTTGACTCATTTAAGTCTTCAGCTTCCAATTGTGACCCCTTGTTTCTGTGTTCCCTCTCTGGAACATCCTGTCACTATCTACCTTGTCGATTCCCCGCAGTATTTTGTATGTCGTTATCATGTCTCATCTAACCCTTCTGTCCTCCCGTGTTGTTAGTCATATTTCCCTCAACCATTCTTCGTAGGACAGTCCCCTGAGCTGTGGAACTAACCTTGTCGCAAACCTTTGCACTTTCTCTAGTTTCTTGATGTGCTTGACCAGGTGTGGGTTCCAGACTGGAGCTGCATACTCTAGTATGGGCCTGACGTACACGATGTACAGTGTCTTGAACGGTTCCTTGTTAAGGTAACAGAACGCTAATCTTAGGTTTGCTAATCGCCCATATGCTGCCGCAGTTATCTGGTTGATGTGTGCTTCCGGAGACGTGCTTGGTGTTATGCTCACCCCAAGGTCTTTCTCCTTTAACGAGGTTTGTAGCCTTTGTCAGCGATCTTCTTTGCCCTTCCCGATCTTCATGACTTTGCATTTGGTGGGATTAAATTCGAGAATCCAGTTGCTAGACCAGATGTCCAGCTTGTCCAGGTCTCTTTGAAGTCCTGCTGTGTGTTAGTTACCATTTTGTCCTAGGCACATGTCGATTAGAAGCGAGAGCTTTAGCCACCAGGCCACCGGGGCTGTACTCACCTAATTGTACTCACCTAATTGTGGTTGCAAGGGTCAAGACTCAGCTCCTGGCCCCGCCTCTTCGCTGTCCGCTACTGGGTCTCTGCTCTCCCTGCTCCATGAGCTTTATCATTCCTTATCTTAAAACTATGTATGGTTCCCGCCTCCACTATATCGTTCGCTAGACTATTCCACTTCCTGACTACTGTATGGCTTAAGAAATGCTTCCTAACATCCCTTTGACTCATCTGAGTCTTCAGCTTCCAATTGTGCCCCCTTGTTTCTGTGTTCCCTCTCTGGAACATCCTGTCACTATCTACCTTGTCGATTCCTCGCAGTATTTTGTATGTCGTTATCATGTCTCCTCTAACCCTTCTATCCTCCAGTGTTGTTAGTCCTATTTCCCTCAACCTTTCTTCATAGGAAAGTCCCCTGAGTTGTGGAACTAGTCTTGTCGCAAACCTTTGCACTTTCTCTAATTTCTTGACGTGCTTGACCAGGTGTGGGTTCCAGACTGGAGCTGCATACTCTAGTATGGGCCTGACGTACACGGTGTACAGTGTCTTGAACGATTCCTTGTTAAGGTAACGGAACGCTAATCTTAGGTTTGCCAGTCGCCCATATGCTGCCGCAGTTATCTGGTTGATGTGTGTTTCCGGAGACGTGCTTGGCGTTATACTCACCCCAAGGTCTTTCTCCTTTGTCGAGGTTTGTAGCCTTTGTCCACCTAGCCTGTACTCTGTCTGCGGTCTTCTTTGCCCTTCTCCGATCTTCATGACTTTGCATTTGGTGGGATTGAATTCGAGAAGCCAGTTGCTAGACCAGATGTCAAGTTGTAGTTGTAGTTGTACTCACCTAGTTGTGGTTCCAGGGGTCGATTCATAGCTCCTGGCCCCACCTCTTCACTGGCCTCTACTGGGTCACTCTCCCCGCACCATGAGCTTTATGATATCTCTTCTTAAAGCTATGAATGGATCCTGCCTCCACTACATCGCTTTCCAAACTATTACACTTCCTGACCACTCTGTGACTGAAGAAATACTTCCTAACATCCCTGTGATTCATCTGAGTCTTCAACTTCCAACTGTGTCCCCTTGTTGTTGTGTCCCATCTCTGGAACATTCTGTCTCTGTTCACCTTGTCAATTCCTGTCAGTATTTTATATGTCGTTATCATGTCCCCCCTTTCTCTCTTGTCCTCCAGTGTCGTCAGGTCGATTTCCTTAACCTCTCCTTGTAGGACATACCCTTAGCTCCGGAACTAGTCTTGTTACAAACCTTTGCACTTTCTCTAGTTTCTTTACGTGCTTGGCTAGGTGTGGGTTCCAAACTGGTGATACATACTCCAATATGGGCCTAACATACACAGTGTACAGGGTCCTGAACGATTCCTTATTAAGATGTCGGAATGCTGTTCTTAGGTTTGCTTGGCGCCCGTATGCTGCAGCAGTTATTTGGTTGATGTGCGCCTCAGGAGATGTGCCTGGTGTTATACTCACCCTAAGATCTTTTCCTTGATTGAGGTTTGCAGTCTCTGTCCCCTAGACTACACTTTGTCTGCGGTCTTCTTTGCCCTTCCTCAATCTTCATGACTTTGCACTTGGTGGGGTTGAACTCCAGGAGCCAATTTCTGGACCAGGCTTGCAGCCTGTCCAGATCCCTTTGTAGTTCTGCCTGGTCCTCGTCCGATTGAATTCTTCTCATCAACTTCACATCATCTGCAAACAGGGACACTTCGGAGTATATTCCTTCCGTCATGTCGTTCACAAATACCAGAAACAGCACCGGTCCTAGGACTGACCCATGTGGAACCCCACTCGTCACCGGCGCCCACTCTGACACCTCGCCACGTACCATGACTCGCTGCTGTCTTTCTGACAGGTATTCCTTGATCCATTGTAGTGCCTTCCCTGTTATCCCTGCCTGGTCCTCCAGCTTCTGTACTAATCTCTTGTGTGGAGCTGTGTCAAACGCCTTCTTACAGTCCAAGAAAATGCAATCCACCCATCCCTCTCTCTCTCTCTTGTATTACTGCTGTCACCCTGTCATAGAACTCCAGTAGGTTTGTGACACAGGATTTCCCGTCCCTGAAACCATGTTGGCCGTCGTTGACCAGCTCATTCCTTTCCAGGTGCTCCACCACTCTTCTCCTGATAATCTTCTCATGACCTTGCTTACTATACATGTCAGTGACACTGGTCTGTAGTTTAGTGCTACGTTCCTGTCTCCTTTTTTTTAAAATTGGGACTACATTTGCTGTCTTCCATATCTCAGGTAGTTGCCCTGTTTCGATAGATGTGTTGAAGATTGTTGTTAGTGGTACAAATAGCTCCTCTGCTCCCTCTCTCAGGACCCATGGAGAAATGTTATCCGGCCCCATCACTGTCATTTCTTGTGACCTCCCCTCCTTCCTTCCTCAGCTGATTACCTGGTCCTTGACTTTTGTTTCCTCCTGATGTGGCTGTACAACAGCTTTGGATCAGATTTGGCTTTCGCTGCTATGTCATTCTCGTATTGTCTTTGGGCCTCCCTTCTTTCCTGTGCATATTCATTTCTGGCTCTACGACTGCTCTCCTTATTCTCCTGGGTCTTTTTGCCTTCTATACTTCCATTCCCTGGCACACTTGGTTTTGGCTTCCTTGCACCTTTGGGTGAACCATGGGCTCATCCTGGCTTTTTCGCTTTTCCTGTTACCCTTGGGTACAAACCTCTCCTCAACTTCCTTGCAAATTGTTGTCATATATTCCATCATCTCGTTTACTGACTTCCCTGCCAGCTCTCTCTCCCACTGAACTCCGTGCAGAAAATTCTTCATGCCCACGTAGTCCCCTTTCTTGTAGTTTGGCTTCATTCGTCCAGCCCTTCCTGCCTCCTCCTACACCTGTAACTCTACTGTGTATTCGAAGCTTAGAACCACATGATCACTGGCCTCAAGGGGGCTTTCATATGTGATGTCCTTAATATCTGCACTACTCAAGGTGAATACTAGGTCCAGTCTCGCTGGTTCGTCCTCCCCTCTCTCTCTGGTAGTGTCCCTTACGTGTTGGTACATGAGATTTTCCAGTACCAATTCCATCATCTTAGCCCTCCACGTTTCTTGGCCCCCATGTGGCTCTAAGTTCTCCCAATCGATTTCCTTATGGTTGAAGTCACCCATGATCAGTAGCTTCGCCCTGCTCGCATGAGCCCTTCTGGCCACTTCAGCTAGTATGTCAACCATCGCTCTATTACTCTCATCATACTGTTGCCTTGGCCTCCTGCTGTTCTGTGGTGGGTTATACATCACTGCAATTACCACCTTTGGACCTCCAGACCGAAGTGTTCCAATTACGTAATCTCCTGCTTCTCCTCTGTCTCCTCTCTCCAGCTCATCAAAATCCCATTGGTTTTTGATCAGCAGTGCCACTCCTCCACCCCTCTGTTCCCTCTGTCTTCCCTCAGGATCTGATATCCCGTTGGAAAGATGGCATCTGTTATCATCCCTTTGAGCTTTGTTTCAGTGAGGGCTATGATGTATGGTGATGCTTCGTTGACTCTTTCATGACACTTCTCCCACTTATTCGATATTCCATCAGCGTTGGTGTACCATACATTTAGTTTCCTCTGCAGCACTGTGTTTGGGTCTGTGGGGTGGGACCTGGCAGTGTGCTGCAGGATGTGTGCGTGTGTGCTTGTCCAGAATACACTAGGTTATCCTGTGTTACTTGAGTTTCATTGTTAATGTCTATAATAAGTCTCTGAGCCGCTGTTCAAATATAGTCAGTTACAAATAATATTAAATATACATCTGTTGATATACGAAATTGTTTGTTAAAATATTAAGTGAAATAAACCTGCGGAACAAGAAATGTTACCAATTGAATTTCAGTTCAACTACTTTATTGATTTAATAATGATAAAATTAATAATAAAGCTGAAATAATTATCTCAATAATTAGCTCAACGTCAACTATTTAACGTTACCTATTATGTCCATTTATGTTTCGTTATTTTAAAAGAGACAAGTTAGTTGCTTAGTTTAAGTCAGGCTGAGTTTGAGCACTGGTATATGTCCAAGGATGTGTTTCTCACAGTATATAACTTGAAGCTGAACTTAAACTGTAGATTCTAGATGTGCTGGTGACAAGGTCACCGTGTAGTCCAACACCCTCGTGTAGTTCCTGGTGGTGGTACAAGGTCACCGTGTAGTCCAACACCTCGTGTAGTTCCTTTGTGGTGGTGACAAGGTCACCTTTGTAGTCAAACCCTCGTGTATTTCCCTTGAGTGGTGGTACAAGGTCACCGTGTAGTCTAACACCCTCGTGTAGTTCCTGGTATAAAAGTAACCGTTTAGTAAAAGTGTATTCAGAGTGAAATGGTAACAAGTCACTGGGACTATTGAAAATGTTAGCACATGTGGAATTACAGGGTCACGTAGTTAACTACCCTTGATATCCTATAGTGGATAACAAGTTCACCGTGATATCCAAACCCTCGTGTAGTTATCCTTGAGGAGTGATATAAGGCTCACGGTCAACCCCGTGTAGTTCCTAGTGGTGGTACAAGGTCACCGATGTAGTCCAACACCCTCGTGTATGTTCCTTCGTGTGGATGTGTGAAAGGTCACACGTGTAGTCCATAGCACCCTTGAGTTCTTAAGTGGTGGTACAAGGTCCGTGTAGTTAACACCCTGGGTACCTTATGTGGTGACAAGGTCCGTGTTATCCAACACCTCGTGTAGTTATCAACTTGAGTGGAAGTACAACTCCCGTGTTCCAACCCCCGTGTAGTTCGTTGTGTGGTGACAAGGTCACCGTGTAGTCCAACACCCTCGTGTAGTTCCTTGAGTGGTGGTAACAAGGTCACCGTGTAGTCCAACACCCTCGTGTAGTTCCTTGTGTGGTGGTGACAAGGTCACCGTGTAGTCCAACACCCTCGTGTAGTTCCTTGAGTGGTGGTAACAAGGTCACCGTGTAGTGTTAACACCCTCGTGTAGTTCCTGGTCTATAAACAACATTAACCAGCCAATCTTAGGTAAGGATGTAGATGAATATTTCAGAGAACCGACAACTTGGTAAATTAGACACATGTGCAACACTTGGGGATCTTTATTGAGGAAATGTTTCGCCACACAGTGGAAACATCTTGGGATCATGATACAGTTAATTCTACACTTACCTAAACCTATAGTGATGACCTACTTCCACCTGTGGATTTATTCACTGTGACACCTTCGTGCTTATGCTATATTGTTATCAACATTGATGGAGTGATTACATTGACTCCAGGCTCAGGGACTGATTACCTCAAACTCCTTCCAATCTCCACAGTTCTTCTTTGTACTGGACTGATGAAGCAACTGTGGGGCGAAACGTTTCCACAATAAAGATACCCAGGTGTTGCACATGTGTCCAGGTATTGCACATGTGTCCAGGTATTGCACATGTGTCCAGGTGTATAATGGCAATGAATGTATTATGGTAATGTATGTATAGTAATAGTGTCGACAAAATTCATCTGAAGTGACGAGGTGTTCTTTAAAAAATAGCAAATCCTGCAAACAGTGTCATTATCATCACAGTGTCATTATCATCACAGTGTCATTATCATCACAGTGTCATTATCATCACAGTGTCATTATCATCACAGTGTCATTATCATCACAGTGTCATTATCATCACAGTTTCATTATCATCACAGTGTCATTATCATCACAGTGTCATTATCATCACAGTGTCATTATCATCACAGTGTCATTACATACTCACGAGGGGTGTGTTTCACACAGGTGTATTCATCACGAGGGTGTGTGCTTCACACGAGGGTGTGTGTTTCACACGAGGGTGTGTGCTTCACACGAGGGTGTGTGTTTCACACGAGGGTGTGTGCTTCACACGAGGGTGTGTGTTTCACACGAGGGTGTGTGCTTCACACGAGGGTGTGTGCTTCACACGAGGGTGTGTGCTTCACACGAGGGTGTGTGCTTCACACGAGGTGTGTGCTTCACACGAGGTGTGTGCTTCACACGAGGTGTGTGCTTCACACGAGGGTGTGTGCTTCACACGAGGGTGTGTGCTTCACACGAGGTGTGTGCTTCACACGAGGGTGTGTGCTTCACACGAGGTGTGTGCTTCACACGAGGTGTGTGTTCACAGGGGTGTTCACACGACGGGTGTGTGCTTCACACGAGGGTGTGTGCTTCACACGAGGGTGTGTGCTTCACACGAGGGTGTGTGCTTCACACGAGGGTGTGTGCTTCACACGAGGGTGTGTGCTTCACACGAGGGTGTGTGCTTCACACGAGGGTGTGTGCTTCACACGAGGGTGTGTGCTTCACACGAGGGTGTGTGCTTCACACGAGGGTGTGTGTTTCACACGAGGGTGTGTGCTTCACACAGGGTGTGTGCTTCACACGAGGGTGTGTGTTTCACACGAGGTGTGTGTTCACAGGTGTGTGTTTCACAGGTGTGTGTTTCACACGAGGGTGTGTGTTTCACACGGAAAAGCAGGTTACACTATTTGCAGGTATTGTAAATTGCTTACATTGACTATCACTAACGTGAATTAACAACAGGTGGTGCCAATAGTATCCAATTCAGCAGGACTTAATTTCAACAGATTCAGTGACCACGAAGCAGGTGTGAGCCGACAGGTGACTCGCCGAGGCAGGGTGACTACCGAGGCGGGTGACCACCGAAGCAGGGTGAGCACCGAGGCAGGGTGACCGCCGAGGCAGGGTGAGCACCGAGGCAGGGTGACCACCGAAGCAGGGTGAGCACCGAGGCAGGGTGACCGCCGAGGCAGGGTGAGCACCGAGGCAGGGTGAGCACCGAGGCAGGGTGAGCACCGAGGCAGGGTGAGCACCGAGGCAGGGTGAGCACCGAGGCAGGGTGACACCGAGGCAGGGTGACACCGAGGCAGGGTGACACCGAGGCAGGGTGACCACCGAGGCAGGGTGACCACCGAGGCAGGGTGACCACCGAGGCAGGGTGACCACCGAGGCAGGGTGACACCGAGGCAGGGTGACCACCGAGGCAGGGTGACCACCGAGCAGGTGACCCGAGGCAGGGTGACCACCGAGGCAGGGTGAACCGAGGCAGGGTGACCACCGAGGCAGGGTGACCACCGAGGCAGGGTGACCACCGAGGCAGGGTGACCGACCGAGGCAGGGTGACACCGAGGCAGGGTGACCACCGAGGCAGGGTGAGCACCGAGGCAGGGTGACCACCGAGGCAGGGTGACCACCGAGGCAGGGTGACCACCGAGGCAGGGTGACCACCGAGGCAGGGTGACCACCGAGGCAGGGTGACCACCGAGGCAGGGTGAGCACCGAGGCAGGGTGAGCACCGAGGCAGGGTGACCACCGAGGCAGGGTGACCACCGAGGCAGGGTGACCACCGAGGCAGGTTGACCACCCAGGCAGGGTGACCACCGAGGCAGGGTGAGCACCGAGGCAGAGTGACCACCGAGGCAGGGTGACCACCGAGGCAGGGTGACCACCGAGGCAGGGTGACCACCGAGGCAGGGTGACCACCGAGGCATGGTGAGCACCGAGGCAGGGTGACCACCGAGGCAGGGTGACCACCGAAGCAAGGTGAGCACCGAGGCAGGGTGAGCACCGAAGCAGGTTGAGCACCGAGGCAGGGTGAGCACCGAGGCAGGGCGAGCACCGAGGCAGGGTGACCACCGAGGCAGGGTGACCACCGAGGCAGGGTGACCCAAAAAGAAAGAAAATCCCAAAAAAGAAAATACTTTCATCATCATTCAACACTTTCACCACACTCACACCTAATCACTGTCTTTGCAGAGGCGCTCAGATACGACAGCTGAGAATAGTCCCTCCCAGCTGTCACTATCCCAGACCCCTCCTTTAAAGTGCAGGCATTGTACTTCCCATTTCCAGGACTAAAGTCCAACTAAATCAATTAACTGGTTTTCCTGAATCCCTTCACAAAATATTACCCTGCTCACACTCCAACAGCTCGCCAGGTCCGAAAAACCATTCGTCTCCATTCACTCCTATCTAACACGCTCACACATGCTTGCGAAGTCCAAGCCCTTCGCCCACAAAACCTCCTTTACCCCCTCCCTCCAACCTTTTCGATGACGACTCTTACCCCGCCTTCCTTCCCCTACAGATTTATACGCTCTCCAAGTCATTCTACTTTGATCCATTCTCTCTAAATTACCAAACCACCTCAACAACCCCTCTTCAGCCCTCTGACAAATACTTTTAGTAACTCTACACCTCCTAATTTCTACACTCCGAATTTTCTGCATAATATTTACACCACACATTACCCTTAGACAGGACATCTCCACTGCCTCCAGCCGCCTCCTCACTGCAGCATTTGCAACCCAAGTTCACACCCATATAAGAGTGTCGGTATCACTATTCTTTCGTACATTCCCTTCTTTGCCTCCATGGATAATGTTTTTTGTCTCCACAGATACCTCAATGCACCACTCACCTTTTTTCCTTCATCAATTCTATGGTTAACCTCATCCTTCATAAACCCATCCGCTGACACGTCAACTCCCAAATATCTGAAAACATTCACTTCTTCCATAATCCCTCTCTCCAATGTTATATCCAATTTTTCTTTATTTAAATCGTTTGATACCCTCATCACCTTACTCTTATCTATGTTCACTTTCGACTTTCTACCTTTACACGCCCTCCAAACTCGTCCACTAACCTTTGCAACTTTTCTTTAGAATCTCCCATAAGCACAGTATCATCAGCAAAAAGTATCTGTGTCAACTCCCATTTTGCATTTAATTCCCCGTAATTTAATCGCACCCCTCTCCCCAACATCCTAGCATTTACTTCTTTTACAACCCCATCTATAAATATATTAAACAACCATGGTGACATCACACATCCCTGTCTAAGACCTACTTTTACCGGGAAGTAATCTCCCTCTCTCCTACACACCCTAACCTGAGCCTCACTATCCTCATAAAAACTCTTTACAACCTTCATTAACTTGCTACCTATTCCATACACTTTCAACATCTGCCACATTGCTCCCCTATCCACTCTATCATATGCCTTTTCTAAATCCATAAATGCAATGAAAACTTCCCTACCTTTATCTAAATACTGTTCACACATATGCTTCAATGTAATACTTGATCTACACATCCCCTACCCACTCTAAAGCCTCCTTGCTCATCTGCAATCCTACTCTGGAAGTCGCTCCCCATCCTTGGTGGTTTGCGGGTGAGCTGTGTGTGTTCCCTAGTGGTGCACCGGGGAAACTTTGTTTTCATCACAATGGCGGATGGCTATCGGTGCAGAGTGAACACGGTCTGTGTAGACTTGTTGAAAGGAGCTATATATCCCAGCAATGTGGAGGTTATCCTGCCCTTGATTCTACGAGATGTTTATAGGGTTTCTACTGCAGATATATAGGGATTTCCTTAAATGGAGCTGCACGGATCTTCATTAAATTTATGACCACCGGGGCATACGAGAATGTTGTTGACAAGTATCAAGAGAAGTGTCTTGTGGTCAATGAAGGCTTGGAGGTTCGACTTCGTGATGTTTCAACATGCTATTTGTGGATACGCTTATGAAACATTCCTTTTGAGGCGACCGAAGTGGGCATCAGGAGGGTTTTTGGCCAGTTTGGAACCATACATGCAGCCAATATGGGCCGGTGGGCCCAAGGTATATATGCCGGCATGCTGGAGGGATCTTATTCCCTCAAGATGACCCTCAGATGGCAAATACAGTTGTATGTTATCATGGAAGATTTTCGGACACAGATATATGTGACGTACCCTGGGCAACAGAGGACGTGCCGCATCTGTGGGGCCCCGGGGCATGTAGCGGCTGTGTGTGACCAGTGTCAGGGTCTCCATCCTTCTAATCAATGTGAGGAGACTCGTCGAGAAGACTGGATCAATGGTGGCGGTGGACATGGAGACGCCTGTAGCAGAGGAGGTGTTTCATATGACCGTGGTGTCGGAGAAATGGAGTGAGGCTGTTGATAAGGCTGAATTGGAGGTCTCGAGTTTGCCAAAGGCATCGAGGGATGTGGACGAGGATACATTCCAAGGTGTATTGGTGGAGTCTGCAGAGGAGGTGGAGTTATTGAGGATTTGCAGGTCCCCAGTCTGGGGGATTTGCAGCGGCTGTTAGATAGCCCTATGTCAGAGGGTCTGATGCAATCGGAGGTTGTCATGGGGCCTGAGGTAGAGGGTTTGGGTATGTGACAGTGTTGAGAGGTCCACTGTGTCCGATCACCCATCGAAGGTTGTGGCGGAAGTTGAGGTGTATCGAGCATCTGGGGATGGGTACATGGAGCTTATGGGTGTGTCTCGTAAGAGGTCTAGTTACGCAGGGGATGATGATGTCATCACTCCTCGCCAGTGGAGTTGCAAAAAGGCCTGGGTGGAGGTAGTGAAGGGTGCCAAGGAAGGTTTGGGGGGGACAGGTGGGGGAAGGGGGGCAGGTGAGTCGGGGAATAATGGTACTGCTACGACAGGAGTATCGGGTCCCGTGAGGCAAAGAGGGAAGCCCCCGCTACAGAATTCAGGTGTTTAAATATGAACGTAAATGGCCTCCGGGCGGAGGTCAAGAGGAGATGGGTAGAGGTGACTTTGAGACGTATGAATGTTGATGTATGTATACTCCAGGAACATAATTTCTGGTGTGGTAGGGACCTGGTATTGAATGGGTATATATTATATACTGGGAGTTCTGAGTATTTAAAGGGTGGGGTGACGGTAGGGGTATGTGAGACCAGCCCCTTCACTTTGAAGGCATGGGAAGAGGGGGGTGGCAGGATAGTCAGGGTGGACAGGGAGTGGGGTGACATTCAGGTGTGCTTCATCGGGGTGTACATGCTGGCGAGTAATAACTGTCGGGTGAAAGAGGATTTTGTTAGAGGGATCTGGTTTATGCTTTGCGTGGTCTTCTTGATTACCATAATTGCTGGTGACTGGAATTGTGTGATTAGGGGAGGGACGTTGAGCCTCGGGGAGCAGGGTGTATGTTGGGGGTTTTGCGGATGTACTGTGGGCAGTAGGGGTGGAGGATGTAGTCCAGGGTGGTGGATGGGAAGTGGAGCATACTTTTGTCAGAAAAGGTTATGGGCGAGGCTGGATCGGGTATACGTGTCATCGGCTATACAGGTCGGCAGTGTAACTTGCATGGAAGTGGGATTCTCTGATCATAGGGGTGTTTTGGTAACTTTGGGATGGGTTGGTGCTGTCCACATATTTCCTGGTTATTGGAAACTAAATATGGGTTTGTTGCAGGGACTTGATCATAGGGAGGTTTTTGCGGATTGGTGGGAAAGGTTGTGGGGGGGGGTAGAGGAATTGTTAATGTTGTGCAGTGGTGGACGGATAGAGCGAAGGTGGCTATTAAGGATTTTTACAGTAGGCTGGGTAGGGAGGAGGCGAGGTTGAAGTACGGTAAGCAGCGTTATCTGGAATATCAGTTACAGGAATGTTATAAAGGGGGAGGGAGGTACCCCATGGGTGATATTGTGGACATACAGGGTCAACTGCAGGATTTACAAAATGAGGTTTTTAATGTGACTAGGGTATGGGGGAAGTGGAAGACGTCCTTTGGGGTGATAAGCCATCAGCAATGGTTTTGCGAAGATTTCAAAGGAGGAGAAAGGGAATGACGATCATGGCATTGACTGTGGATGAGGATTTGGAGGGGTATAGGCGTGGTCAGGTAGTACAAACGATGGAAGCTATGAGTTGTTATGCAGATAAATGGTTTAAACGAAAGTTGAGGGAGGGGGAATGTGATTGGGGAGCACGAACAATTGTGTTGGAGGGCATAGGTGCAGGGTTAGGGAATGAGCAAAGAGAATGTATGGAGGGGAGCATTACTGAAGAAGAAGTTTGGCAGGCAGTACAGGAACAACATTTGGGAAAGGCACCAGGGATTGACGGAATCTCCAGGATTTTTACGTGACCCATTGGGAAGTGTTGCGAGGGGGTTTGGTGGCTCTATTCAATGGTATGAAAATGTCAGGTTGTATGAGCGAGGATCAGCGTACTGGGGTTGTGGTCTTAGTTCCAAAGGGGAAGGATAGTCATACTTTGAAGAATTATAGGGCAATCACATTACTCTGTTCCGATTATAAAAATTTTGTGAGCATCTTAGGAAATCGTAGTAAGAAAGTTTTGGACTACTTCTTAGATAAGGGGCAATATGGGGTTCCGGGGCATAGTTTTAGTGGAGGACATCATAGAATCAGAGGTTTTGTGGAATGTAGGGGGGGGTAGGTGTCGTAGTGCTGGATTGGGAAATGGCATACGACAGCGTAGACAGGGGAATGTTACGAGAGATCTTGATAAGACAGGGTTTGGTGAGGAAATCGTGGAGTGGGTGGGTATGCTATATTCTCGACGGGTATGAAAGTTAATAGAGTGATGTCAAAATTGTTGGAAGTGGGTACATGTGTAGGAGGGACATTGGGCCAGAATTATGGATGGGTAACGGTTGATAATATAAAAATCTGTGATGTGTTTTTATGTGTGGAGCCGGGAGGGCAAGAGAAATGAATTCTTCATTGGTGGTGGAGGCGGCATTGAACAGGATGATGGGATAGAGGGCAGGGGAAGTCACCCTTTTGCAAAGGGTCACAGTTGTTAACACTTTGGTGTACAATAAATTATGGTTTGTGGCTGCGGTATATCCGCTATTGAGGGTGATATACAGAGGTTGAGGCAGAGGGTCATGCGTTTTGTTTGGGGTTATGGGAGACACTGGTTAAGGGAGGAGGTTGTAACGACTAGGGTCATTCACGGTGGCATGGGATTAATTTCATTGAAAAGGCGATTAATGGGGCTATATGTAGGCAGGAATTTTTAGCTAGGGAGGGCCCCGTGGGAGGAGGGTGAATGAGGTAATGAGGGAGGTGTGCAGGTGGTGGCAGGGTAGGATCTAATGGTATACGAGACGCTTTTGCAGCACCTTCTTGTTGTAGCAGATCCGGGAAGGTACGGGTGGGTAGGTTAGACAGGGTAGGGAGTTGTAGTAGGGCACTGCAAGGTGAGGAGACATACCCTTGTATGATTGGAGAAGTATTTGGTACTGGCTCAGAAGTTGAAATTGCCTTCCAGGGTAAGGGAAATGGGTTATCGGTTTTTACATGGCATACTTGCTTCAAGGGCTCAACTTTTCATGATGGGGTTGGTAGGGACTGGTAGTTGTAATAGTTGTGGTATGCTAGAGATGGCTTATCATTCAGTTTATTTTTGTGAGGAGTTGGCGAGGGTGAGGGAATGGTTTGGGAGAATTATACGAAGGGTAGGGGGAGGGGTTTGTCAAGTTTGATTCTTAGTTTAGACGTTGGGGGTTGCGCAGAGGATGTACGTAGGGCCTAATGTACTTGGCATTGGATTATATTTCTGTGTCATGGAGAATGAGGGAGGTCAGGGAGAAGTACGTGTTAGGGCATTAGCAGCTAGGTTCTATAGAACAGTATGTAGGAATCGAGATTTGTATGGTCGGGCATGGGAACAGGCTTTTCCAGAGGGGTATCAGCAATTAACGATGGGTATCTTATTGAGGGGTGGTGGGGTGCTGAATAGGGGTTGGTCTCTCAGGGGGCGGTGTGGAAGGTGTATACTCATTAGGTATGTATGTGAGTCACATGAGGGGGGGTTAGGAGCAAGGGGCAGGTGGGGTCGGGGTTGGAGTTTTCCTCTCATTAGTTTGATATGATAATGTGACGTTCCTACTCATGATGCAGATGAGGGTGGTGGGGCTATTTAGGGGTTTGGAGTTAGGGGTAGGTGGCGGGGCTTGTCTCACTGTGTGTTCGGCTTGTCTCACTGTGTGTTCGGCTTGTCTCACTGTGTGTTCGGGACAGAACAGGATCTATTAGAACAGTGGTAGTAAATAGATTGGAGTATCGAAATTATAATGCCATTGTCTTGTCTTGAAAAAAAAAATTGTGTTGGCCTCGGGAGGTGTTTCAAAATCATGTACATGGTTATTGGTTATAGAGGATAATTATATTAGTATTTGTTTGTTTTGTGGTTTTTCCGATAAGGTATAAATGTCATGTCATATGTATGTCTTATCATCATTATCTTATCCTCAAGGATGTTGTATGATTAGGTAATGAATGTTTTAATTGGATTGGATCATGAGGCCTGTAGATGTATTACTTACTTGTACTGTAAATTCTTGGGAGTTTAGTCGTCCCATTTCATTGTTTTGCTCTGGTATTGAGTAATGCACCAGAGGGTTTAAAGAGCTTGTAATGATGATGTATAGAGTGTTAACTCATTGTAATTGTAGGTATGTTTATCTGAATTCTCTAAAAAAATGATAATTTATGTTGTATGTGTTTTATATTTTGACGTTGTGGACACTCATGTGAACTTTTATATAGATCAGTGTAATAATGCAATGATTGGCGGATAACTACAATATCTATGAAAATTTTTATTTTTGGAGACTTAGGTCTCGTAATGAAAGAGCTTGTTAATATATATATAATTTTCTATGGAGGTTCTTGGGGATCCATTCAATACGTTGGGTTTCATTATATATTTTGTTTGTAGGAATAGCATTAAAGGGTAAATGAGATTGTTCGTTATGTATGGTTATATAGATTAAGGTCAATTGTTGTTAGTTGCCTGTACTAACGTGGGGTTGGTTTAGGTGTTGTACTAACGTAGGGTTGGTTTAGGTGTTGTACTAACGTGGGGTTGGTTTAGGTGTTGTACTAACGTAGGGTTGGTTTAGGTGTATAGTCTTTTACACACGTTTTAGTAGTGTGTAATATTATTTCACATAATTGTGACTTCGTATACAATAAGGGTAGTGTTAGGTTATGTATGGGACTCTTCAGTTCTCTCCCCCTTTGGGGGTGAGCATCCCTCCCGAGGCTTTCCCGGGCTCTTCAGTTCTCTCACCCTTTGGGGTTTCTGAACATACCTCAGAGGGTCTCCCAGACTCTTCAGTTCTCTCACCCTTGGTAAGTTGGGCATATAAACTTTCCCAGACTCTTCAGTTCTCTCACCCTTGGTATGCTGAGCATACCCTCAGAGGGTCTCCAAGACTCTTCGGGTTTTCTCACCCTTGGTATGCTGAGCATCCCTCAAACTCTCCAAAAACCTTCCGGGTTTTCTCACCCCTTTGGGATGCCCAGGGTCCCTAAGCCCCCCAAAACTCTTTTTTCTCACCCCGGAAAGCTGAACATCCCTCCCGAGGGTCTTATTTCCTCAAGTTCTATCTCAGAATAGACTTGGGGAAAAAAGGGGTTTTTTAGCGAGTT
>WNWK01034617.1:0-20342 GCA_009830355.1 Cherax destructor
ATTTGCAATCACTCTCAGAGCTCCACAAGGCCTTGTGTCACCCAGGAGTTACACGCCTGTATCATTTTGTTAAATCTAAGAATATGCCCTACTCAGTGGAAGAGGTGCGACAAGTGATCAGATCATGCAGAGTATGTGCAGAGTGCAAGCCAAACTTTCACCAGCCAGAGAAAACTCATCTCATAAAAGCCACCCAGCCTTTCGAGAGACTGAATATAGATTTCAAAGGACCTCTACCAAGCATAAACCAGAATAGGTATTTCCTTAACATAGTAGATGAATATTCTAGGTTTCCTTTTGTGTTCCCTTGTGCAAATATGACTGCTTCAACTGTCATCAGTTGTCTTTCCCAGTTATTCACTATTTTTGGTATGCCGGCCTATATCCATTCAGACGGGGATCCTCGTTCATGAGTAATGAACTTCAGGAGTTTTGGCTAACAAAGGATTGCTTGCAGCAGAACAACAAGCTACAACCCTCAAGGCAATGGTCAAGTGGAGCGGTTCAATGGTACTATATGGAAGTCAGTTACAATGACACTGAAATCTCGCAATCTACCGGTTCAACACTGGCAGACTGTCTTACCTGATGCCCTTCACTCTATTAGATCATTGCTGTGCACAGCTACTAATGCTACCCTCATGAGAGACTCTTCAACTATTCACGTCGTTCCTCTACGGAGCCTCCATGCCCACCTGGTTATGTCACCCTAGACCCATTCTCCTGAAGAGTCACCGTAGGATGAACAAGACGGATCATTTAGTGGAAGAGGTAGAGCTCCTACAAGCTAATCCGCATTATGCCCACATTCGCTACCAAAATGGTGAAGAGACTACTGTATCTACAAGACACTTAGCCCCAGTTGAAACCAATGTTAGTGCGGAATCTCAAGATACACCAATAGATGTTGCGAAAGATGCTTCGGTTTCTCCAGGGAAGCCTTTTCAGGCTACCCCTATTGAAATAGAGGACGCCGCTCCAGCAGATAGTCAAACCCCGCTAGAAAATACCGAACCCGGTGAAGAGGCTCAAGGGCTACGAAGGTCTGGACGTACACGTCACGCACCTAACCGTTTGGAGGATTACTGTATCTGATATTTTAGAAGGGGGAGATTGTAGTGATACCGCTCTTGTGGGGAGCCGCAGCAGGACACAATACTGCACCACCTCAGGGGCCCCTTACAATAACAACAAACAGTACAGCGATGGCCCAGCATGGCGTGTGGTCTCTCTCTTACACAGATACATTCGTGATGCAGATTACATGACATGTACCATGGATTTTGTGTTCAATAAAGCCTAGGAATAAGGCCTGTGTTTTTATCACAACATACGGTAAGCAGCGTTATTTGGAGTATCAGTTACAGGAATGTTATAAAGGGGGAGGGAGGTATCCCATAGGTGACATTGCAGACATACAGGGTCACCTACAAGATTTACAAAATGAGGTTTTTCATGCAATTAGGGTATGGGGGGAAGTGGAGGATGTTCTTTGGGGAGATAAGCCCTCAGCAATGGTTTTGCAAAGATTTCAGAGGAGGAGAAAGGGGATTACTATCATGGCATTGACTGTAGATGAGGATTTGGAGGGGTATAGGTGTGGTCAGGTAGTACGGACGATGGAAGCTATGAGTTGTTATGCAGATAAATGGTTTCAAAGAAAGTTGAGGGAGGGGGAATGTGATAGGGGAGCACTAACAATTGTGTTGGAGGGCATAGTTGCGGGGATAAGGGACAAAGAGAATGTATGGAGGGGAGCATTACTGAAGAAGTTTGGCAGGTGGTGCAGGGACAACAGTTGGGTAAGGCGCCAGGAATTGACGGAATCTCCCTCCGGGATTTTTATGTGACTGTTACGGGTATGCCCTTGCCCAACATTTTATAGAGTATATTCCAAGGTTTCACTTAATATTACAAAGCGGATTTCTACACTATTAGCTAAAGTATAGATTTCTGGCCTTATATTATTATCTGACCTCGTGTATCATGATACTAGGATATTACCTTTTATTTACATGTTTGTTAATGTATGTTTTGAACTGTATTAGTTAGGCTTTTATGTGTGGTCTACGCAGATTGAGAGGCCACTAGTTGGAGTACCGGATACTTGTTTACGTACCAGCCGGCCTCCCCCCTCTGTCACATGACCGACCTAACTTGAGCTTACCACACCGTGGTATTGTCAGTAGGTTCACACACCCTCTCCTGGTTAGAGTAGGTTCACGATCTCTCTCCCAACAAGTCGATTCTCACTCTTAGTAGTCTTATGGTTTCTTCTAAGTTATCCTACTCTTAAAAAGCTGTTAGTCCGAGTAGGTTCACGCACCCTCTACTGTCAAGGAGTAGATTTTCTCTGAGTTTAAGAATTCAACCTTATAGGCTTGAAGTACTGTACGAGCCCATGAGTCAGATGTTACATATATTGTAAAAGAGAATTATTAGATCATATGATTGGATTATATGAATTATCGTATAATAAATACAACGAATTTTATCTTTTGGGTCATTCTCCCCTTTTCAATACCTTTATTTAAAATCTTGTTACGAAGGGGCAAAACAGGCCCATAGATGAAGCCCTGATCGTAATAGTGACCCATTGGGAAGTGTTGCATGGGGTTTTGGTGGCTCTATTCAATGGTATGAAAACGTCAGGTTGTATGAGCGAGGATCAGCATACTGGGGTTGTGGTCTTAGTTCCGAAAGGGAAGGAATGTCATACTTTGAAGGATTATAGGGCAATTACCTTACTCTGTTCTGATTATAATTTTTTTGTGCGCATCTTAGGTAATTGTATGAAGAAAGTTTTGGACGACTTCTTAGATAAGGGGCAATACTGGATTCCAGGGCGTAGTTTTAGTGGGGGGCATCGCAGAATCAGAGGTTTTGAAGAAGGTAGGGGAGGAGGTGTTATAGGGCTGGATTGGGAAATGGCATATGACAGCATAGACAGGGGGATGTTACGGGAGATCTTGATCAGACAGGGGTTTGGTGAGGAAATCATGGAGTGGGTGGGCATGCTATATTCTCGGGTTTTGGTTAGGGTACAGGTGAATGGGAAGGTGGGGTTCGAGGTAGGCATGGGGAGGGGGTTGCGTCAGGGAGGTCCCTTGTCGCAGCTTCTCTTTGCATGTTAGCAAAATCCTTTCTATGGGATGGTGCGGGAGGGTGTCAGGGAGATGGGTGAGTTAGGGGAGGGTGCTCCAGGGATTATCGGTTATGTGGATGACACCACAATTTTAGTGGGAAGCTCAGAAGGAATGGGGAATGTAAATCGTATAATTGAGATATTTGGAGCTGCGACCGGTATGAAGGTTAATAGAGTGAAGTCGAAGTTGTTGGAGGTGGGTACATGGGTAGGGGGGACTTTGGGCCAGACTTATGGATGGGTAACAGTTGATAGTATAAAAATCTGTGGTGTGGTTTTCTGTGTGGAGCCGAGGAGGGCAAGATAAATGAATTCTTCTTTGGTGGTGGAGGCAGCATTGAACAGGATGATGGGATGGAGGGCAGGGGATGTCACCCTTTTGCAAAGGGTCACAGTTGTTAACACTTTTGTGTACAGTAAATTATGGTTTGTGGCTGCGGTATCTGCTAATTGAGGGTCATATACAGAGGTTGTGGCAGAGGGTCTTGCATTTTGTTTGGGGTTACAGGAGACACTGGTTAAGGGAGGAGGTTGTAACGACTAGGGTCATTCACGGGGGCATGGGATTGATTCCTTTGAAAAAACAGTTAATTGGGCTATATGTGAGGCAGGAATTTTTAGCTTGGGGTGGCCTCCATGGGAGGAGGGTGAATGAGGTAATGAGGGAGGTGCAGAGGTGGTGGCAGGGTAGGGATCTTATGGTATGTGAGACACTTTTGCAGCACCTTCTTGTTATCGCGGATCCGGGGAAGGTACGGGTGGGTAGGTTAGACAGGGTAGGGAGTTGTAGTAGGGCACTGCAAGGTGATGAGACATTTTCCTTGTATGATTGGAGAAGTATATGGTACTGACTCAAGAAGCTGAAATTGCCTTCCAGGGTAAGGGAAACGGGTTATCGGTTTTTACATGGCATACTTGCATCGAGGGCACAACTTTTCATGATGGGGTTCGTAGGGAATGGTAGTTGTAACAGTTGTGGTATGCTAGAGATGGCTTATCACACGGTTTATTTTTGTGAGGAGTTGGCAAGGGTGAGGGAATGGTTTGGGAGAATTATACGATGGGTAGGGGGAAGGGGTTTGTCAAGTTTGAGGGTCCTTAGTTTAGACGTTGGGGGTTGCGCAGAACACGTCCGTAGCGCCATAATGAACTTAGCTTTGGATTATATTTTTGTGTCATGGGGCATGAGGGAGGTCAGGGGAGAAGTACGTGTCAGGGGGTTGGCGGCCAGGTTTTATAGAACAGTATGTAGGAATCGTGTTTTGTATGGTCAGGTATGGGATCGGGCTTTTCCAGAGGGGTATCGGCAATTAACAATGGGTATTTTATTGAGGGGTGGTGGGGATGCTAGATAAGAGGGGTTGGTCTTACAGGGGGCGGTGTGGAAGGTGTGTAATTCTTTTAGGTATGTATGTGAGTTGCATGAAGGGGGAAGGCTAGGAGCTAGGAGTGGGTAGGGCCAGGGTTGGGGTTTTCTTCTTTTTTTTGTTTGACATGATAGTGTGATTTTTCTGACTCATGACGTAGATGAGGGCGGCAGGGTTATTTAGAAGTTTCGAGTTAGGGGTAAGGTGGTGGGGGCTTGTCTCACTGTGTGCTCAGGTCAGGACAGGATCTTTTAGAACAGTGGTAGTAAATAGATTGGAATATCGAAGATATAATGCCACTGTCATGTCTTGAACATTTTATGTTGGCCTCAGAAAGTGTTTCAAAATCGTGTACAAGGTTATTGGTTTTAAAGGATAATTATATTAGTATATACCTGTGATGTGATTGTACGTATAAGGTATATATGTCATGTCATACGTATATCTTCTCTTCATTATGTTATCCGCTAGGATGTTGTATGATCAGATACTGAATGTTTTAATTGGACTTATCATGAGGCTTTAGGTGTATTAGTTTCTTGTACTGTGAATTCTTGGGAGTTTACCCTTCACGTTTCAATGTGTTGCTCTGGTTTTGAGTACTTTACCAGAGGGTTTAATAGAGCATGTAGTATTGATGTAAAGCATGTTCATTCTTTATTCTGTGTCTGAATTAGGGACACGGCCATTGTATGTAGTCGGTGGAATTTATGAGTAATCATTATGCTAAATCATTGTAATATGTAGGTATGTGTCTTTGTATACCCTAGAAAAAAATGATAATTTATGTTGCATGTGTTTTATATTTTGACGTTTGTGGACACTCATATTGAAATTTTATAATGATCAGTGTCACAATGCAATGATAGGCGGTAAATTACAATATCATTGCAAGTGTTTTTGGAGACTTAGGTCTCGTAATCATAAAGATTGTTAATATATAATTTTCTATGGGGGTCCTTGGGATCCATTCAATACAATGGATGTCGTTATATATTTTGTTTGTCAGAATAGCATTAAATGGTATATGGGATTGTTCATTATGTATTGTTATATAGATTAGATCAACTGTTGATAGTTACCTGTAATAATGTGGGGTTGGTTTAGGTGTATAGTCTTTTACAAACCGTTTAGTACTGTGTGTACTATTATCTCCCTACATCGTGACTTCTTATAAATAAGGGTAGCGTTCTTTTATGTAGGGGATTTTGATTATCAATGTGTATTTTGGGGACCAGTGTTTCCTCGTGTAGTGAGTATTTTCTTTTAGAAATTGTATTATTTGGTTAGGTTTCTATTATAATGTCATGTATGTTGGGAACGCATGATTCTCATTGAAGTAGGTTTTGTTTTTCTGTTTATGTTCTGGGTTTATTTTTTCACTTTGGAATTATGTTCTTTGTAAAGATGCTTTGTACTGCAATGTATATATGTCGTCATTATATATATATAAAAAAAAACTTATTTGGTAATACAGTGGACCCTCGGTTAACGAAAAGTCCTGTTAATGAAAGCTTCGGAAACCGAAAGCTTTTTTCGTAATCGGTTAGCGAAAAATTCCTTGGTTACCGAAAGGTACTAGACATGTCCGCCTGCTCCGCGCAAGCGCAGGACGCCAGTGAAGCGTTGTTTACCATTGAGAGAAAATTTTTTGGTGGTTTAGTTATTGTCACTGTGAAATAAGTCACCATGGGTCCAAAGAAGCTTCCTAGTGGCACCCCTGTGGTAAAGAGAGTGAGGAACACCATCGAACTGAAGAAGGAAATCATAGAAAAATATGAGAGTGGTGTACATCTGAGTGATCTTGCCAGGATGTACAAGAAAACTCCTACTATCGGCACTATCCTGGCACAGAGAAATGAGATCAAGGAAGCTAATGTTGCAAAAGGGGTTAATTTGTTAACGAAACAAAGATCGAAAAAAGTGGATGAGGTTGAGAAGTTGTTGTTGGTGTGGATCCATGAAAAACAGAGAGCGGGTGATAGTATTTCTATGGCGATAATTTGTGAAAAGGCAAGGAAGTTGCACGCAGATCTTGTGAAGACAATGCCTGCAACCAGTGGTGAGGAGAGTGATTTTAAAGCCAGCAAAGGCTGGTTTGAGAAGTTTAAGAAACGTAGTGGCATACACAATGTTGTGAGGCATGGTGAGGCAGCCAGCTCAGACAAACGTGCAGCTGAAAAATTTGTGCTGGAATTCAAGGGGTTCGTAGAGGCTGAACAATTCCTCCCCCAACAAGTGTTTAATTGTGATGAAACAGGCCTGTTTTGGAAGAAAATGCCCAACAGGACCTACATTACTCAGGAGGAAAAGGCACAGCCAGGATACAAGCCTATGAAAGACAGGCTAACTCTTATGATGTGTGCCAATGCCAGTGGTGATTTTAAAGTGAAGCCTTTACTGGTGTATCACGCAGAAAATCCCAGACCCTTCAGGAAACAGTGTTGACAAGAATAAATTGTGTGTGCATTGGAAAGCTAACACCAAGGGATGGGTCACTACAGAGATTTTAAAGGAATGGTTGACTGGAGTGTTTGGCCCTAGTGTGAAGAAATACCTCCTGGAAAAGAGATTGGGACTCAAGTGCCTCCTGGTACTGGACAATGCTTCTGCTCATCCTCACAACTTGCAAGAGTTGTTGCCTGACAACTTAATTTTCATCAGAGTGAAGTTCTTACCTCCTAACACCACTCCTCTCATCCAGCCCATGGACCAGCAGGTCATTTCCAACTTCAAGAAACTGTACACCAAAACACTGTTTCAGAGGTGCTTTAATATGACCAATGACTCTGAATTGACCCTAAGAGAGTTCTAGAAAGAACACCTCAATATCGTGCATTGCATAGGCCTTATAGGTAAGGCTTGGGAGGAAGTGACTTCCAGAACTCTGAACTCTGCTTGGAGACCACTGTGGCCGGATTGTGTCCAAGAGAGGAATTTTGAAGGATTTGAGGCTGACCCTGACCCTGACGACCCTGTGCCTGTTGTGGAACATGTTGTGGAAGATATTGTGGAATTGGGGAACAGCCTGGGGTTGGAGGTGAGTGGTGAGGATGTGGAAGAGTTGGTGGAGGAGCACAGGGTAGAGCTAACAACTGAAGAGCTGCAAGAGCTTCATCTGGAACAGCAACAGACCACAGCTGAGGTTATTGCTTCACATGAGGAGAGAGAGAGAGATAAGGAGGTGCCTTCTTCAGTGCTTAAGGAGATGTATTTACATTATTTCTTATGGGAAATAAGGTTTCAGATTACGAAAGATTCAGATTAAGTAATAGCTCCTGGACCAGATTAATTTTGTTAACCGAGGGTCCACTGTAGACTATGTATGCGTGATGTGGAATTTAAGGGATGCTGGACCTAGGGAAAGAATCAGGGCGGTGGCAGGAAGAAGGTATTGGACAAAGTGCCGGAATAGGAAGGTGTATGGGAGGAATTGGGATAGAGATTTCTCAGAAGTGTATAGACATATGGTGTTAAAGGACATATTAGAGGTGTGCCGAGCGAATGAAAGTGGTCTTTGAGGCAAGTCATTCATGTTTTTCTTTGACTGAAGATTGTGTGCCAAGTGAGTCCTTATAGGACTTTTTGCTGTAATTGATTTGTCATGTAATGTAGTCCTTGCCTCATATTAAGCACTAAATAACGTTCGTATAAATGTTCATGTTTTGTGATGGGATTTTGACTGGCTTGGAGTCCCTATTGTGTATATTGTATTGTTAATTAAAAGTGCACGGTTAACTGTGTATTTTTGGAATTGATTGTACCATGCATTGTCTTTCTTACAGTGTGTGTACCTACTATGAAAGTAATATGATGTTTACATAAACAAAAAAGTAGGCTGGTGGGAAGGTTAGGATAGGGGTTATTGTGTGCGTCCTGTGACACTTTCCAGTTCAATGCTTTTTCACTAGTGTGTATTATATATACTGTAGAAATTTGTCTTTGGACTGCCTCCTTGTAAGCTGCCCCCTGGCAAGCACTGTTGACACCAACACTCTGAGACGCTCCTCTCAGACTTACAAGTGGCTTATGCTACAGATTTCTAAATAACTGCAGCTGCAAGAATTCCCCACCTACATGCACGACTAAAAAGGGGGTGAACTTACTTGATGGAGTAGAATATGTCACTCTGTCTTCCAAACTCCCTAAACCTTAGTCCTCTATGGACTTTTGCCTTGAAAGACTCGCCCCGGTAGGACTTAATTCTGCAAGATTCAAGTGGTATTAGTGTCCTGCCTGCATCTCAGAGTTCCCTGGTTTCAAAGGATATCCCCTAAGCTATATATATGCAGTAAGTGACACTAGCTTCTAGACTAATACTTAAGGGGGATTGCCCACAATTATTACCTTATAGTGGGCGTTCGCCCGCTTATAACCCACAGCTCAAATAACCCCACCTTCCTCCGAATATCGCCGGCCAGCTATACTAAGAGAAATGCAAGGTATTATCTTACTGCGGGGGGTCTGGGCCAGAAACAAATATCCACAGTACGTCAGGAAGCCTCTGTGATTCTTGGTTCCCAGGCAAGTATTTTGAAGACATGTGGGGCACCAAGCTCTAGCTCTTAGTACCTTGTTATCACCACGGCGTCCAGTCCAAGAAGAAGGAACTAGCATCTCTCCCACCTAGTTTCAAGTGTGGGGCTGCCAGTTCTCCTTAGCTAACATAACCTAATGTTCGCCTATTCAAGGCCTAAACCTACCTATGTTAAGGTCTTAGGGCTACCTTATTAATATCTAAAGTTGCCTCAATAATCCTAATATTAGTTACTAACTGTACAAACTTACCTAGACCTTCCTAGGAGAGTAAATCTATGAATTAATATGTGCAATCTCCCTACCTTTGCCAATCACTGTGTTTGTTTGGGTGGGTGTGTGGTTTCATAAACTCGGAGGACCTACCGGTGGCAGGTTTAAGGCTTCATTAGGCTTATTTACCCTGTGGAACTTGAGCAACTCAAAAAAGTTTCCACATATACAGTCAAATGGTATGTTTGAGGTATGTTGGTTTTCTGTACAATAAGTTGCTGTATTTGTGACCAACTTTTTAGGTTCACTAAGTTATTTTTCTTTGCAGTACGTAGGGTACCTTTTTGTTATAGATGTGTAAGTTACTTTTCAGTTTCATATAGCAAACTTTTGTTTAGCTTTCAAATTAGCTGTTTGGAAGGTAGCGTCAATTCATGGTACGATTATGACTTATGACCCTAAAACCTTATTCTTTTTGTGCCCTAAGAAGTAGGTTATTTGTAATTTTGCAATGCCTTTGATTGTCATTTAAACCTTGATGTTGTTGTAATGATAATAAAGTATATTAATTAAATTATAAATAAAAAAAGAATTGTCAGAGGGGTTTTTAGGATTGACATCGGAAATGTTTAAGTTTGTTTGTTGGGCGGAAGTAGTATCAGTAACTATTTATTGGTGATGCATTGAAATATTGTGTTTTTTTTGGTTGCATATTTATATTGTCTTATGTATGTTTATATTGATGGCTTATGGTTAGGTTAAGGGTGGGATGTGTAGCTTTTATGCATGACGTGCGGACGGTGGTCGTCCATTGTGTCAACACAGTCAACAGCATCAAATTTTGTTTCCTGTTAATGTTTTCAAATCTTTTATTGTATTGACATGCATTTAGTTGTTTTATTTTTTCGTTTGCTGTTCATAGCTTTGCATTGCCATGGTTTTTTTTTTATACTTGTACATATGTATTGTTTTAAATAAAATAAAAAAAAATCATGACCAAGTTACAAAGTTACACGTCTATACATGGTTACAATCATGAATAAATTACCAAGTAATGAGCCATTCTATGATAAACCTATTCTCTAATTAGGGAAGTCAGTTTCACATGAATTGATGTTCTGTTTATGGCCAGTTGAATAAGGTCATTACAGGCGTCAGGAAACATTCTCAATGACTCCTGTCGCCTCATGATCTCATACAACGTCCCCCGTTCTACACTATCATACGCTCTTTGCCAATCGATCGCTAAGACCCCTTCCTCAGTCCCATCCACTATAAATTCTCTGATGCGTTCATGTCCTTGTATCATGCTTCTCCCCGGTATTCCACACTGCCCCTCCTCTATGACCCTACCCAATACTTTTTACAATCTATTTGCCAATAACTTAGCAAAAAATTTGTAATTGGTATTCATCAACGCCAATGGCCAAAAGTTATCCATGGTTTCCCCCTTTCGCATTTCCGAACCAAAACCACCACCCCAGTACCTTGACCTATCCCTATACGACCCTCCCCTTTCATTATATTGAGCAATAACACTAAGCAGTCCTTTATAGCCTCCCAATGTACCTTATAAAATTCATTATTTATACCATCTAACCCTGGTGCCTTTCCCTCACTTAAACCATTCACAGCCTCCCATACTTCCTCTTCACTAACAGGTCCTTCCATGCTTGTTCTATCCCCCTCCCCCACCCTCTCCACTATCCCTTCTAGTACGACGTCCCTCTCATGCTCACTCACCTGTCCACAACCCCAATACTTCGTAAACCATGTATCCGCATACACACTTATCGCCTCGGTTGTACATAATCTTTGCTCCCTCACATATCCACCCATATCCTCCCCTACTTCCACACATGAAATTGTCATCCCTTCCCTCTTTTTCCTGCACTTATTTAACACTTATTTTGACGGTCTATCACCACATAAAACATCATCTATCCCTGCCTGCACACGACAGGCATGAAAACCCTCATTCTGAATACTACGCAACTTATCCTTTAAAACCAGAATTTCCTTCAAAGCAGAAGTCCCTTGTCTTTCATAACACTCACCCAATAATCCCTCCACGTACTTCTGCAACCAGCAAAAGACCAGCACACCTCCTCCCTACCCAATCTCCTATAGAACCCCTGATTTCCCTCCTTTGTTACCTTTTCCCACCAATGCAGAAAAGCCTCACCATCTCCCCTCAGTTCGGGCTGAGAGTTTGAGAGGAGAGGACGTGTGTACATGTGGGAGTGAGGTCCTAGGCCTTCTATCTCAGGACTGCTTCTTTCACCCGACTGATAACTCATCATGCAACTCATATCGTTGGATTGCAGCTGCATTATTGCTGGAACTCTTATGTGTGAGCTGTGACGAGTGATCTACCTAGTAAAACACACACTGTTGGTTTGAAGTGGCTTTAGGCCTTCCTTCACTGCCTCCTCCCCTCCTTCCTCGATTTGGAACTCAGCCATTCGCCTCTATTTACTTATGGTCTAGAGGCGGATTTTGCTTGCCCACATAAGTGGCTGGGTGCCCCTGTCAGTCCTTTGGCCGGCACTCCACGTTTTCTGCCAGGACAACCTAAGATAGCCTGCAGTTACAATATTCCTGCCATACCAGTGTTTTCGTGCATCGAGAAAGCAAAGCCAAAAAGCAAATCCTTACCTAGTGACATAGTTAAGAACAATTTAACGAGCATTGCAGTACCTGGTCACTTCTTTGGCTACCAGAGACGGCTTTTTAAGTGGGACATGCCAGAGGTTCACCTACAAACATAGTAAGTTTGTGCTGATTTATTTGTGCACAGAGTGAAAATTCGTCTGTCATTCCAAGGCACGTGTGCTAGAAGTGTTTAGTGCTGTAGGTTTGGAGTAACTAAGCGAGCATCAGTACCAACGTAGGCTGAGGAATATACGAGGAACAGAAGCCTGGCCTGATGGGTGACCTTGAGATTGGCACTTACACCCATATTGCTTGTGTCTGGTGAGGTGAATGTCCCTTACGCCGTGACTAGTGGTCTACCTAGTGAAACACTTCACTGCCTCCTTCCTCGATTTGGAACACAGCCATTCGCCTTTATTTACTTATGGTCTAGAGGCGGATCTTGCCTGCCCACATAAGTGCCCCTGTCAGTCCTGCCAGCATTCGAAGATTTCTCCCTCATGCTTCTTAAGAATGTGTCTCCTGTGTGCCGATTTGCCTGCTACAAACAAGCAGGCTTGAAACCTACACTCCAAGCCAGCCAGGACAAGGGAGGAGTTGCCAAGAGTTACAGCTGTCCTGACCCCTAGCACGTCTACACTGTTCCTGCCATACCAGTGTTTTTCCTGCATCGAGAACACCAAGCCAGCAAGCCAGCCCAGGTAATCCAGGCCAGCTCTGCCAAGGAAGCCAGTGTGAAATCTGCTTCCAGTGTGTCTGCACTACTTTGCATTACCAGTAAATTGCCAGCAAAAGACAACTTTTACCCAGTGGCTTAGTGTGGGTTGATAAGCCAGATGGCTTTAAAGAGTGAGTAATGTAAAGGAGATCGGAGTAGTTGTGTCGCTACCACCATCACCCACATATCTCTCTGCTTGTACATTTCCACCACCGCTCACAGACCAGGTGAAGAAAGATGTTTTGAGCGCCGATGATAATTAAGTTGTGGTGCACGGGTCGCCAGTTACACCCCAGAATAACTACCCTGACTTTCTTTCACCTCTACACTAGGATTATTTCTGACCTTCAGCAACAGTGTTTTACTTTACAGACAGTTAATTGTCATTTGTAAGCTTGTATTAAGACTTTAAAAGGCTCAGAGTTCATTTCAGTGTAGTGACTCCTCACAATTATTCACTCAGTGTAATACATTCTCCGCTCAGTGTAACTGAACTATTAAATACGGTTACACAATTAAGTTGCTTGTCCTAGTGTTGTGCTGTGTTTCCTAATACATTTTTCCGTTCAGACTGAAACTTTACTGCTAAATTCCCGGAACTATCTATATTTCAAAATTGCACTATTAATCTGTGCTGTGAGTGTGTAACTCATGCTATTTTTATAACATTAAGTAAATTTTGTTCAGGTATAAAATTATTGCATTTTTACTGTGAACAAACTTACTCTTGCATGATGTTCAGTTTCATGAATACTTTCTTGAGTAATTCGGCTACCCTTCAACTGTGATATGCAAGAGTCAGCCTGTTAACATCTATTTTCCTTGCCATCTCATCAAGTGGGTTTAGCACCTAGCTAAGATTGTAATAGTAACAATTTGCAATCATTATATTTCTACCTATACATTGTGTAAATTGTTTTTGATTATTTGTTAAGTGCTGTAGTTTGGAGTAATTAACAAGTATTGCAGTGTTTGGTAACTCTCCATAAGACTGTGGCCCAGTTAATGACCTTGAAAAGACCCGCAGGCCACTGATACCCATATTGCCTTTGTCGAGTGAGGTGAATGTCCCTTGACCCTCCTATACATCGGTATTCTTTAACCCATCGCCAGTGTGAAACTGCTGTGTCAGCTATGAGTATAGCTGATGGTCTTGATGATGTAAATAATGGTGAAGGCAGATTTGAAACATACCTTAGTAAACACTCTCGGAAAAAGGAACGAGGCTTCCAGAGAAAGCTTGCTGAAAGCAATACAGGGGGCACACACCCTCCCAAAGCTGTCAGATTAGATTTCCCTAACAACACTGATCAAGAGAGTAAGTGTAATTGGTTTTACGAAGCTAGTGTAGACAACCCAGAGAAAACGATCAAGTTTCTCCATGATGAGGATAACTACGTATTTGTACATTTATAGACAAACTTCTCGCTAAAGAATATGCCAACATCAAACTCCGAGCTGCCCCACCTAGGGCACCTAAAGTGCTCATTGTCATATACAACGTCAACAAGCACTTGAATCCTAAATATCTTGTGTCAGAGCAAGTTGCAAGCCCTCGTCGACTTCCCAACGATCTGATATTAGCTGAGTAGACTGGCCAGGGGACTTTGCCATGCTATATTCACTCCCGTGCTGCCCTCAACATGCGCTATAACATTGCATTGTACAGACCTCCTCAACGTCGATGTTATAAGTGTCAACGTTGGGGCCACATTGCCAGGAAATGCCCAGCTAAGTCACACTGGTGTGCAGAGTGTGCCAATGCTCATTCTTCTGAACGGTGTTATGATTTGATCAAACAGCACCAGACTGTTGCTAAACGATGTATCAATTGTAAGACTTCAGGAGTCACAGCAGCTCATGCTGACTGCAGTGTGAGGGCTGCCCACATCGCAGCCAACCACACCTCACCTTGCACCTCCCATTATGACCTCCCAGGCCCACCAGATACCTGGAGTCTGAATACTGGCTCATGCCTGCTCTCAGACAATGGGGTTGAGCACTTCACCTGGGAAGCACATCAACAGAGCTCCATCACGTCTGCTGTCAATACCAGTCTAGCTGAGTCAGCTGACAGTCAGCCACCGAGCTCCGCTGACCGGGCCTTCACGTCTCCAGATGTTTCTAGTCTTGCTCGTGTGGTATACAACCTGAAGTCCCACATAGGACTACTGGAGAGACAGCAATTTCTCCTGAAGCAACAACTTGAGCAGCACAAGGAAAGATGTGTAGAGCGTACCAATAGCAAGATTGTCACAAATTCTGAAAGCGAGTGTAAGGCTGATGAACAAGGTGGTGATGGTGTCCTTAATTACGGTAATGACGAACCCAACAGCTGTGTTGATAACTATAGTGAGCATCATGCTGAGGGCAGTGTTGTCTATGATGTTAGTAATAGTTATGAGTGTAATATAAGTGGTGATTGCGGCAACTGTCGGTAGGTGGGAACAGGGTGCCTACACAGGATTACCAGAAGGATCATACAGTCTGAAGATGTCATTGAGGATGCCTATACCATCATATGTATTGATGCCCCTCTTTCGTACACAAGTATATGTGACATATGCAGGGCAAGTGAGGACATGCCGGCTATGTGGCCAGGCGGGGCATTTGGCGGTGGCTTGTGAGAGACAAGGACAGTTACCCCAGCAACGACGTGGAGAGGAGGTGAGGGGGATTGGTGTGGATAGCCTTTTCAGTGACATGGAGAGGAATGTGTCTTCTCCAGGACGTAAGGATGGAGGAGCACGTCGATGGAGCGATGAGATGGAGCAAGCGGAGGAGTTGGTGGTGACATTACCTCCTGAGACATGTCCAGAGGAGGTGAAGGATTCCACAGTCGCCATCGGACAGGAGGATGGCAATGATTTGGTGGAATTGACAGATCCTATGTTGGAGGATCTAAGGAAGTTGATTGATAGTCCACCTTCCGTGGGCGAGGAGTATGAGCTGCAGAATAACCCGGAAGTAATGGCAAGTCTGGGCGAAGAGCTGAGTGATGACGTGAGTAAGAGTGGTTGTGGTGAGAGTGGTAATGAGGTGAGCGTGTGTGTGGTAGAGGCGGAAGTTCATAAGGAGGACAATGTAGTCAGTGCAGTGTCTGAAGAGATCATGGAGGTGGCAGGAGAATCTCGTAAGAGATCTAGTGGTTCGGTGGAAGATGATGTGTTGACGCCGGCTCAGAAAACAGGGAAGAAAGTGTTAGCAGAAAGGGATAGGAATGAGAGGGGGAGTAAAGGAGAAGCGTGTAGACAAGGTGGGAGGAGGGCCCAGGGGGGGTGGGTTCTTCGTCAATGCAGGTGGAGCACGAGTAACGAAGCATCGGGGGAAACCACCTTTAAAGAATTTAAGTGTTTAAGTATGAATGTTAATGGCCTCCGAGCGGAGGTCAAGAGGATGTGGGTTGAGAGTATTGATGTTTGTTTCCTCCAAGAACACAATTATAGGTGTGTTAGGGAATTGAAGTTAAAGGGATTTAATTTATATACAGGAAGTTCGGAACTTTTCAAGGGAGGGGCTTTGGTAGGTATTAGGGAATCCTGCCTTTTTCATTTGAGGTCGTGGGAGGAGGTAGGAGGGGGCGGATTGTAAGGGTAGATGGGGTTTGGGGTGACATCTCGGTTTGTTTTCTGGGTGTGTATATGCCAGCGGTTAATGTGCCTAGTATCAAGAGGGATTTCGTGAGGGATTATTTAGTTTATGCATTAAGGGGTCTTCCTGCGGTAACGGTGATCGCGGGAGACTGGAATTGTGTTATTAGGAGGAATGAGGTAGAACTGAGAGGAGCAGGTTGTGTGCTAGCAGTGTTGAGGGACTTGTTAGGGGCGGTTGGGGTTAGGGATGTAGTAGATGGTAGACAGGTTATGGTAGAACATACGTTTATTCGGAAAGGATATGCAGCACGGTTGGATAGGGTGTACGTGTCTTCAAGTAGTATAAATGTGGAAGAGGTGCGTAATATAGATGTTGGGTTTTCAGATCATAGGGGTGTGGTGGCTGTGTTGGGGTGGGTGGGTGCTGTTAAATATTATTCGGACTTGTGGAGGTTGAATGTTAGTTTGCTGAAAAGAGAGGGGATCGTGAGGGTTTCGAGGCTTGGTGGGAGGGGTTCTGGGGTGGGGGTAGGGGCATTTGTGACATTGGGAAGTGGTGGAATTTGATGGCAAAGGAGGCAGTGAGAGGTTATTATAGACGTGAAGGGGTTGAGGAGGCTAGGTATAGGTATGGGTTACAGGGATATTTGGAAGGGAGGTTACGGGATTGTTATAGTGGTGGAGGAGGAGGGTGTCATCAACAGGAAATAGCGTATCTTAAGGGTAGACTAAAGGATATTCAGAATGAAGTTTTTAGGGCAATAAGGGTTCGTAGTCAATTAAACGAGGTGTTATGGGGTGATAGGCCATCGGGTACTGTTTTGAGGAGATTTAGGACACGTAGAACAGGCATGACAATAACGGCGTTGAAGGTAGAGGAGGAGATTGGGGGTTATCATAAAGGTCAGGTGTTAAGAACTACGGATGGGATGTGTGCTTATGCGAGGTATTGGTTTCAGAATAAGTTCATGGGTAGAGTGAGGGATGAGGTTTGTAGGGGGATTTTGCTAGAGAGCATTCAGGAGAGGTTAGGGGAGGAGGATAGTAATGGGTTAGGTGGAAGAATAACGATTGAAGAGGTATGGCAAGCAGTGCAAGGGTTACGCATGGGGAAGGCACCTGGGGTGGATGGGTTACCTGGGGATTTCTACGTATGTCATTGGGATGTTTTGAAGGATGTTTTAGTAAAGGTGCTGAATCAAATGAAGGATAGGGGTATGATGGATGAGGTGCAGAGGACTGGGGTGGTGGTGTTAGTACCAAAAGGCAAGGACAGTGATGTTTTGAGAGGGTATAGGGCAATAACTTTGTTATGTTCTGATTACAAGATTTTTGCCAAGATATTAGCGAATAGGATGAAAAGGGTGTTTGGAGAAGGTTTTAGAGGACGGTCAGTTTGTATACCAGGACGTAGTATTAGGACAGGGCATAGAAGAATTAAGACTTTCGTGGAACTGAAGGAAGGGGGAGGGGTTCTGGGGTTAGTTTGGGGGAAAGGCGACGATAGTGAGACAGGGAGATGTTATATGAGATCTTAGGGAGGCAGGGTTTGGCGGGAAATTGTTAGGTGGGTAAGAACCTTGTAGATGGTGCCTTGGGGGGTCCAGGTTAATGGCAGGTTAGGGGTTCAGGTGAGGTTTGAGAGGGGTCTGAGGCAGGGTTGTCCCCTATCTCAGATCCTTTTGGGTGTCTGCAAGACCCCTTTATAGGTTGGTCGTGAGGAGGTATTGGATGGGGATGAAAAGTGGGTTGTGAAACGGGCATAGTAGGTTATGTTGATGAACTACAATTATTGGGGAGAGTGAGGGTTTAGGGAAATGTTAATAAGATTATAGAGGTGTTTGGAGGGGTTTCTGGGGTGGGCATCAATAGAGGAAATCTAGGTTGTTGGAGGAGGTTCGTGGGGGGGCTTGGGGAGTAGGGGGGGGTGGGTGTGTGTGATAGCTTAAAATATGTGGGGGCATTTTTAGTCATAGTAGTCAGTTGCAAGGGACTTAAATTGGGGTTAGGTGAACAAAGCGCCAGGTAGGTTAGGTGGTTTCAGTCCTGGAGAGGTAACGTGTTACAAAGAGCAGTGGTAGTGAATGCTCTAATTTATAGTAAACTGTGGTGGGGACTGTTTATCCTCTATGGGAGTGTGACATAAGAAGGTTGACGGAAGGGTTTATAGATACATTTGGAGCCATGGGAGGCACCCGGTTGCGAGAAGTAGGACAGTGGGGGGGCCGGGGGTATGGGATTGATACCATTGGGGAGAAGGCTTCAAAATATACGTAAAACAGGAATTTTTAGTAGGGGGAAGGGGGCAGGGAGTGGGGGAGAGTGAGGAGGAGGTGGGAAGGGTAGAGATTTATTGCATTGTGAGGATATTTTGAGATACCTTTTAGTTGTCGGGTGCCAGGAGGTGAAGGTGAGTAAGTTGGGTGGTAGGGGGAGAAAGAGATAGTGCAGGGATCAGGGTTTATCCAATGATAATTGGAAATTGGTTTGGGATTGATGAAGAGGCGGTATACCACCTAGGGAGGAAAAGGGTATAGGTTTTTAGGCATTTTGGCATCAAGGGCACAAGGGAGAATGGGCATAATAAGGGGGGGGTTGTGCCTGAAATGCGGGGGTTTAAACGCGATCACTTTTATTTTTTTTTGGGGTTGGGGGGGGGAAAAGGTTTAGTGGGGGTTTTGAAAAGGGTAGGGGGGGGGTTTTTCAACCCAGGCGTTAATTTGGGTTGAGGCGTGTCCTGAGGATGTAAGAAGGGCGGTATTTTAGTGGTGGGGAATTTACATCCTGGTATGAGAAGGAGCAGGGGGTCCTATTAGAGCTATGGCGGCAGGTTCTATAGCAGATGTCGTAATCAAGAGGTGTATGAGGAAGGTGGGTAAGGCTTTTGGGCTACCGGGGTCTTGGAGAGAAACCAGGGGTAAAGCCCCGCGGCCCGGGCCCACCAGGGCCCAAACCCCATCAACCGGCTTTATGCTGGCCGCAGCAGCCAAGACGAACCAAGCCCCCCGGGCAGGTAACTTTTTTTTTTTTTTTTTTTTTTTTTTTTTTTTTTTTTTTTTTTTTTTTTTTTTTTTTTTTTTTTTTTTTTTTTTTTTTTCCCCCCCCCCCCCCCCCCCCCCCCCCCCCCCCCCCCCCCCCCCCCCCCCCCCCCCGCAATATTCCAGCCAGATAGAACAAGCGATCTGTAAAGTGTCAACATGGGCTTGGCATCCCTGGTTTTGAAGGTTCTCATTATCCATCCTTTATTTTCAGCAGATGCAATTGCACATTGTTATGGTCCTTGGGGGAGATCCTGACATGAACCTCCCAGGTCTTTGACATTAGTTTTTTGCCATTGTGTGGTTGGAATTAGTTTTTTACCCATAATTTTTAATTTTTTCCCTTTTCCGTATCGATAATTTAAATTTCTCATCATTGAACTTCATATTGTTTTCTGCAGCCCATTTAAAGATTTGGTTTATGTCTGCGGGGGCTTGCGTGTCTTAACGGTGGACACTGTCATACGTTCGGGTGTCATCTGCAAAGGAAGACACAGCACTGTGGCTTATATCCCTGTCAATGTCGAAAGAGGATGAGGAATAGGATGGGAGCAAGTACTGGCCTTGTGGAACAGAGCTTTTCACTTGCCTGACTTTACCTTTTACTACTACCTTTTTTTTCTATTTTTTGGAAAAAAATCCATCTCCCCTTTTCCTGTTATTTTATACGCATTTTGGTGCTTTCACCATGGGCACACTTGTCAAAGGCTTTTCAAAATCTGTGTATATAACATCTGCATTCTGTTTATCTTCTAGAGCATCCAGGACCTTGTCGTAGTGGTCCAGTGGGGACAGACAGGGGCGGCCCTCCAAACCCATGTTCCCGGGTTGTGCAATTGATGGGTATCAAGATGGGTGGGGATCTTGCTTCTAGAACCCTTTCAAAGATTTTTATGATATGGGACGTTAGGCAATTTCTGTAGTTCTTTCATTTCTTTACTGCCCCCCGGGAGCGGGCTATGTCTTTTTTTTTAGTAGCTGGGGACGATCCCAGTGTCCATGCCCCCCTCCATAGGATGTTAAAAGCATTTATAGGGGGTTTTGCAGTTCTTGATGAACACGGAGTTCCATGAGTCT
>WNWK01034618.1:0-20341 GCA_009830355.1 Cherax destructor
AAGACAGTTTTGGGTAGATTTTGTGTTGTAAACTGTCTATCTTTGTTAATTGTGTTTGTGTAAATATTAATTTGCTTATTGTGCAGGCTGATCTATCCTTATATACATAATCTACTTTTTCGGAATGACATCATTCCTTTACCTGTTTTTTTATATTGTATAAAAAGTTTTCAGTTTTGGAGATGTCATATGTTCAGTGCTATTACGTTATTATACACTGGTGAATATGTATGTTTTTGCTTCCTGTGTAACTTAATTATTGATGTTAATGATCAACAGTGTGTGTAGTTTTGTAGGGGTTGGCGCTGTTAGTATAATTATTATATTGTTACAATTGATGTGTTTATATTGTCTTCTAATTTTGTAATGTAATAAAGTTTCATTGGGTCGTTGTCTGTACTTTACAGACGTGTGAATAATAAGCACTTGGGGGATGACTATATTTAGTATATTTTGTTATACTGTCATTTACGTCATTTAGTGGCTGTTTGTGATTTATGTCCTTCGGGATTATGTACATACGGTTATTATTTTTTCCTGTTCATGGATGGTAAGCATTGAGTGATAAGTTTTTCTGGTTTTGTGCATTGTTTTTATGCTTTGTATGTTTTCTTAAGTAGGAAAATTTTGTTAACCTTTGTTGTTGCTTTGCCAAGCACAGTTAGTGCTTGTATTTAAAGTTATCACTCTGTCTTCTGTCTCCGTATTGTCATGTATTTTGTAATTGTTTTTTCAATAAAATATAAAAAAAAAGTATAAGAATCGATTATGTACACTTTAAAATTTGTTTTTGTACTATGTACCACTTAAAAATATATTATTTAATAAATAATTTAATGGAGAGAGCATGGAATGTGGACTCACACACAGGAAACGAGATGATAGTCTAACAGGGTCTGTGAAGGAGTCCTGGTATGGTAAAAAAATAACAAGTGTGTTTATGTGGGGAGAACAAGGTGGGTGATTATCTCCAACACTAAATAGATAAGAAGGTGATTGACAGAAACAATAGTGAAGTCAAGATGTGGGTTAAAATAAACATTATTTACATGGAGAGAGTAAGAGTGTGTGGTTAAACCCACAGACAACCGAATCTGATCAAAGGAATTCCTTAAATTATAATTTGGTAATACCGTAGCTGGAACAACATAAACAACAACTTGCACTTAGAAGAGTGAAACTTATAACGAAACTAGTGTTAGACGTGCAACATTAACGTGATAGACGTGCAACATTAACGTGATAGACGTGCAACATTAACACATCACTTTGAAGCTATATGGGAAAGAGGCCAGAATATATACGTATATGAGACGAGGCGAGGAAATGGGACGGTAGAATGGGAGGATGAAGTTGTATTAGTAATAATTATAGTAGTAGTAATAATAATAATAGTAGAAGTAATAGTAACAGTAGTAGTAGTATAGTAGTAGTAGTAATAACAATAATAATAGTAGTAGTTTAAGTAGTAGTAGTATAGTAGTAGCAGTATTAGTAGAAGTAGTAATAACAATAGTAATAGTAGTAGTATAAGTAGTAGTAGTGATAAAAGTAGCAGTGCAGCAGAGGTAAGTTAACACTTTACATAAAAGTAAAGTGTTATCGATGGCGAGGCTAACATTTCTTTAGTGCTCTTTAAGAATGTCATAAAGAGAGCAGCCAATTTTCCCAAAGTATTGTAGAGGAGAAGAAGTGCAAGAAATGTTGTAGACACCTTAATTATCAGTGGAAGGAGGAGAGGTATGGACAAGATTAATACGAAGATTATAAGCATGGCGAAATGTATATGATGTGTGAAGGATGAAAGGTGTTCTTAGGATTTAGGAGACTAGAAATATATGGTAGGCAAAGAGCAGGAGATTTCACAGGAGAAGAGAGTCTAGGAGAGAAAAATGTCCTTTTAGTATGTTAGTAGGCAGACATCCTTTACACATCAAATTTACTTTTTGCCAAATTAATATCCGTCATAATAATCTAGTTCCGACCTCCCCTCCTGCCACTGATGCTTGAGGTGTCTTCTCCATTTCCTGCTCCTCTTATCCTCTCCAATACTTTGGAGAAACTGGCTACTCTTTTCTGACAAACTTAAAGAACACAAAAGATGTCGATAAATGGTTCAGAGACACTTGGGTGTCTTTATTGAGAAAACTTGTCGCCACACAGTGGCTTCATCAGTCCATACAAAGGAGAATGGTGAAGGACAGGAGTTTTTTTATTTTATTTAAAAAACAAATCTGTACACAAAATGCACATACATCTACATGCTCATTAACAAATAAGGTCATTGTCAATATCCCAACCAACCACATATATAAAGCCAAAACCCTATATTGGCCAAACAATGACAATAAAAACAAAACCAACAAAAACACATACCATCCCAACCAAAGGATATAACAGCTAAAATGCCCCATTCGTACATGAATAATCAAGAAACAACCTTATAGTTCTGTCTCCTCATAGTACCACGTACTAACAGCAAAATACAAAAAACATCAATTACTTAGTATCACAATATAGCCCTATACACTAACCCCCCCCCCTTTTTTCAAGAACCAATACATACACCAGAGGTGTTTCCTACAAAGAAAACTCAAAAAAACACCAAAGGCTAAGAATCAATACTTAAAAGTGTACATGACATCCTCTCCTAATATATGTACAACAGATCATGACACCCTTTTGCAAGTTGGCATTGGTAAATATCATTACATGAAACAATAAGACCTCATTTATCGTACATTTAAATATAACATATTCCGTCCCCTGGGGACCTCTCACTATACACTAAATGGAGTATATCCAACAGGGTACTCCCTAAACCCACTCACAAAATGCTCATATAGCAATATGCAGGCATAAAAAATTACACAGAGACGCCCACCACAGGTCACGTCCCCTATGAACTCTGCGGTGTTCACAACACACTTTTCAGTACCCTAAAGTTATACACACTACTGTACACTATATGCAGGCTTGAAGCAACGCTACTCTTGTTCCTGCCCCATTCACCATATATTAACATATCACATACAAACCCCTGTACATAAACACATGTACACCCATACATGCTCCTATTGTTCTATTATTACAATATGAAGGCCACATTAGCTGAACTCACCAGTCACACAACACACTCAAAGCATGACACCTCAACACCTGACTCCACAGCGATCAGGAAAACCAATGTAAAACCCCTTACATAAAACTAATCCCCCCCCTCCTTCCCCCCATTGCGTCCTGCAAGTCTCCCACCACACATACCATATCCTACCATGTCCATCGTTTCCCATCATAACATAAGGCATAGTCGATCCGTCTCCCACAACTCACCATCCTCTAAACTCCCACTCTCATACCCCCTCTATAACTCATCTTCCTAAAACCCCACGCACACTGCAACACTCACCCCCTCCCCAGCCCCTACACACTCCTCACTTTCATACGTCCCAACCCATCCCCAATGTTGAGCACTTTCAGTCTAAGCACTCAATAAACCTCCCACAACCATGTTCTTATATGTCTCCGAAAACGCTGTTTCCCATCTATTCCCATTCACCACTCTATTCCTACATTTGGTTCTATACATATTTCCCGCAACCGCCCTGATCCGCTCCCTCACACCCATTTCCCGTAAACGCCATGACACACATACAAAATCTACCATTAAATACGCAAGGCTTCTGCTCACTTGTTGACTCACCCCTTATATCCAGACTCATAGCCCTTAACACTCCAATTCCCCCCCCCCATGTACCGCAAAACCCGTCCCATCCACTCCCTCATCTGCCCCAAACTATCGCAGAAATACAGTACATGCCATACCGTTTCCTCCAATCCACACCTACTACAACTCCCATCCCTTACCATTCCCATCCGAAATAGCAGAGCCTTCGAGGCCACTGCCCCATGTAAAAAACGGTACATAAATTCCCTATCCCTAGCAGTTATACGCAGACCCTTGAACCCCTTCCATATCAATCCCCAATCATACACAGGGTACTCTGCCACACCTACTAACACCTGTCTTACTCCCCCCACCCTCTCCATCGCACTCGCCGCTAATTTATGCGGCTGCCTCATAACCACCAGACATCGCAACAGATCCCAACACTGTCACAACGACGCTCCTGCCCACCACCTGTGCACCTCACTCTCAACCCACCCCACACAAGTTCCATGCGCTCCCCCCATCGCACCATACATCGTTTCACATACAGGCACATCAATCTACGTTCAACACTTATGAGTCCTAGCCCACCCACTCCACCCGGTTCCTAACCACCTCCTTTCTAATCCAATGCTTACTTGCTGCCCACACATACCAAAAGACCCTTAGCTCCAGCTCACGCACATCCGTTTGCAATAGGGGAAAAATCACACCCACATGCCACAACTTGCTGTATATTAACGTATTCACAGCTAGCACACGTTGCTGTAGTGTAAGATCCCCTGCCCTCCAACCCTCTAACCTAGTCAATGCTGCTTTCACGACCCTCCCCGAATTCACAGTCCTAGTCAACTTACTGTCACACATATACATTATACCACATATTCTTATAGCCTCCTCAATAACCCACCCATACCCCGCCCCCAACCTCCTGCCCACCCATCTACCCACCTCCAACAGTCGTGACTTTGCCCAATTAATACGCATCCCCGTCGCTCCACAAAACCCTTGTAAAATCCTAGCAATATTGACAAAACCCTGCTCAATGCTCACCAAAATCGTGGTATCATCCACATACCCTACTATTCTAGGCTCCTCCCCCTCCACCCTAGTCCCTCTCCCCACTCATTCCTCCATCAACCTATAGAAAGGGTCCTGCATACAGGCAAACAAAATCTGAGACAGTGGGCATCCCTGTCGCAGACCCTTACCCATTCCCACAGTTCTACCTAGTCTCTCATTTACCTGTCCTTGTATACCTGCCCCGCTATACAACGTCTCAACCCAAGTTACCACTTCCTCCCCAAACCCCTGCTTCCTCATAATTTCATATAAAGCCACTCTCTCAACACTATCATAAGCCCCCTTCCAATCCAGCGCCAACACCCCCTTCCGGCTCACAATCGATAAAATAATTTATACGCTCATGACCTTGAATCATACTACGCCCCGGGATTCCACACTGTCCTTCCGCAATCACTCGGTGTATCACACGCTTTATCCTATTCCCTAATATCTTCGCAAAAATCTTATAATCCGCATTCATTAACACAATCGGCCTATAATTACTCATCGCCTGTATCTCCTTACCCTTCTTCACCAACACTACCACCCCCACGCCCTGCTCCTTGCCCATTTGACCTCTTTGCTTCATGCTATTCATCAACCTAACAATACAACCCCTCAACACATCCCAATGTTCCCTATAAAATTCATTCACAATACCATCCATACCTGGCGCCTTACCCCTACTCATTCCATTCACCGCCTCCCACACCCCCACCTCCGTAATCTGACCCTCCATTCCCTCCCTATTTTCTTTACTCAATATCTCATGTATTCCATCCAGCATAACATCCCTCTCACACTTTCCCCCAAACACACTCCTCATATGTCTCTCAAACCATTTATCCACATACACTCCAATTGCTTCAGTTGTTCTAATCCTTTGCCCCGAGACATACCTTTCGAATCCTTCCTCTACTACCATGCAATCAACAGTTGTTGCATCTCTCCTCATTCTACATTTACCCAAGACATGCTTTGAAGGTCTATCACCCCACAATACATCCTCCATTCGTGCTCTCACCCTATACCCGTTGAATCTTTCATTCTGCAATTCCTTCAATTTATCCCTCAACGTCAATATCTCCTGCACTTTCTGACGGCCCCCCCTGTTCATAACAACTATTCAATTGCCCCTCCAGGTATTTTTGTAGCCCATACCTCCAACATGCCTCCTCCCTCCCCAACCTCATATGATACTCACGAATTCCCACCTTAGCACAATTCTCCCACCAGCCTATCACATCCTCCATATCCTTACCCCGTTCCCATAATTCTAGCCACCATGACACAAAACTTATCCTCCTGTCTTCCCCAACCAATAAACTGGAGTTTAACTTCCAATACCCTTTATACATTTTCGCCACTCCTTCCCAAAGCACCTCCGCTAGAACTGCACGGTGATCCGAGAAACCCACGTCCATCGTTTGCACCCTACCTACTCTCACCCCCCTTGTCACATACAGTCTATCCAATCTAGCCTCGTACCCCTGTCTCACAAAAGTGTGCTCCACCATGTCCCCCGCCCCTACCACATCTCTTAAACCCACACAATTCAATAAATCCCTTAAAGCTGCTAACACACAACCCGCCCTCCGAGGCTCCACATCCTTGTTTTGGATCACACAATTAAAATCCCCCCCAACTATAGCCACCTCAGCCAAGCCTCCCAAAGCATATATCATATAATCATTAACAAAATCTATCTTGACCTGTCGAGACTGTTCTGCTGGCATATAAACTCCCACGAAACTAACTCTCACGCCACTCCACTCCCCATCCACCTTCACTCCCCGACCTCCCCCCCACTCTTCCCATGCTAATAAAGTAAAAGGGCTCGACATCTTTATAATCACCGCCACTCCACCCTTTAACCGATCCGATGACCCAGCAAACACACGGTACCCATTCAATCGTAAATCACTTCCACACCTAAAATTATGTTCCTGAATAAATCCCACTTGCACATCAAGTCGTCGTAAAGTCCCCTCAACCCACCTCCTCTTCACTTCTGCCCTTAACCCATTTACATTAATTGTTATACACTGGAAAATAAGTGCGTTGGTTTGCCCTTCGACCTCTGTGGCAGCGGCGCTGCAGACAATCCCTTACTCCCATTCTTAGTAACACTTTTCCCTCCCTTAATACTGTTCTTACCACCCGTTGTGCCTGGTAACTTTTCTGTCTCAAGCTGCGCCGCTTTCACTAAAGGTTTCTTGCATGCCTTCTGTGCAGGGGTTGAGATGTCATCACTATCAGAGGTTGTACCCGCTCTCTTCGTGAGCCACTTACCACATCCATACCCTCACAACTTTCACTCTGGTGTATTTCCGCACCGACAGTCTTGCTCACCAAGGCCGGACAACCCAACCCATCACACCCCTGGTCAGCCCTTACTCTGACCTCCTGCCCCACACCTCCACCGTCACCCTCACTCGGCACTAACAAAGGTTCATTCAATATGTCCTGCAACACTTCATCCAATGGCAGGTCCATGCATCCTTCCAATGTTTGCTCCACCTCTTCCACCGTCACGGGCCGCTCCACCTGTGCCACTGTCGGTAACATGTGACAGGGCTCCTCCAAGCCCCGACGATGTTGTTCCACAATCTCGGTGTCTGCTCCTCTTTTTGTACTGGACGATCCTTCCCATGCTCACCGTCATCATCCCTCACTCGCCCACCAACTGCACCCATGCCTGGTTTCGGCCCACCTCTTCTCATACAGTCTGCCACAACGTGGTCGTAAGCACCACATATACGTCATGTACGTCGTTGCCCCATATACGTTACGTACACCTGTGTATGAAATTCAGTCAGAACCACGTACGACAGTATGGGGTGTCTGAACGTCATTTTTAACGAGAATGAGCCCTCTGGAAGGCCCTCCAGGGGCCCCTCGGTCCATCTACCAGCCTTTGCCATATGTACAGTCCCATATGCACTGAATACCCTGCTGATGTTCTCATGGTCCGTTTCAAATGGAATATTCCGTACCCGTACCCAAGTGCACGTACGGGATACATCCTTCAGATGTACCTGTAGAGTCGAGTTCACAGTGTAGATCTTATCCTGATGTTTATCAATCAGGCTCTTGTACGCCGTCGCCGTCAGTAGTTTTACAAAGACTCTGTTTACCCCATTCAATGCCACACCGTAGAGATCAGCTGTGTCAATATCATATACATCTCGTAGTATCAAGGGTAAAACAGTAGCAACAGTCGATGGTTGCAGTGCCCCAACCACCATATCGATACACACAGTGTTGATCCTCCGTCTGTTGGCTGCCGCCATGTTTGTGAAAACCTCTGAAGGAGTTTGAGGTAATCAGTCCCTCAGCATGGAGTCGATGTAATCAGTCCATCAATCTTGAAACGAATACAGCATATGCACGAAGAAGTGGCTTATATTCTGTAGGCAGGTGAGGTGAAGCAGTCGTAGGTGGTATCACAGTGGACAAATCCAAATGTGGAAGTAGGTCATGCATAAAGGTTAGGCAAGTGAAAATTTCCCTGTATTAAGATCCCAAGATGCTGCTGTGTCAGACATGAATGTCAGACCTTGGCCAAGTGATCAGTGAATAGAAATAGATCCATCCTCTCAATAGAACATTGTCCGAAGCCTCTTTATTATTACTGGTGATGTTTTCTTTAATGTGTTCGTCTTGTAGAACTGACTGGTCATGTGATAAGCAAAATTACCATAATTTATCAACGTAACTCTCTCTTTAATCTTATCACTCATGATCAGTGCTGCCTTCCATATTCACTCATGATCAGTGTTGCCTTACATATTCACTCATGACCAGTGCTGCCTTCCATATTCACTTCAAACCATTTTCAGTAGGTGAAGCTGGCTCTAAGGATGACCTCTGGAAGAGGATGCTCTTGTTATTACTGTCCAATGATGCCTCTGAATCTGCTGCAAGCTTCAAGGACTTCTCTGTCATTTTGTTGGTAAGACACTTGACATACTAACATGAAAGCTCAGGCAAAATCTATCACTGAGCAGAATTTGGTCATCAGAATCAGCCATTTTGAAAACATAGTAATTTATAATTCTTACTACTATACCCAATGAATCGGGGTCATAAAATGGGACAAATATGGATTCTGTGGCAACCATGAAGCATCTTCCACAGGGATGCAAAATATTCACTTGATTTAATCTTTGGGAATTATTTTTCTTAATAATCATTGCAATATAAAATTATTTGTATAAAGGTCAGTGAGTGGTCAACCGTGTTTCCGTATTATTTTATGAGGCGGATTCTGCTATTACAACTCCCCGCACCACTTAAAGCACAATATTATCACAACCTTGAAGAGGGATGCTATTTTCACACTGCCAGAATAGAGGAAGTCTACCCCTGATTGTTCCTGGTACACAAATGGCCCACTATGTATTGAGTAACTCTGGGTAAGTTTCATGTACACGGGAACTCTGTCAGACATTGCATTATTTTCTTCACACACTGGGCATCTCCCACCGAGTTAGGATGACCCGAGAAAGAAGAAAGACTTATACCATCACTCACTCTACCATTGTCTTGCCAGATACTACAGTTCAAAACTGTAAATATCCCCACTCCTCTTTCAAAGTGCAGGCACCGTATCCTCCACCTCCAGGACTCAAGTCCAGCTCCTCGTATACCACACATCTTTTACCCCCTTCCCTCAAACCTCTCTTAGGACGAGCTCAACCAAGTCTTCTCTTCACTACAGATTTTTATGCTCTCCAAGTCATCCTATTTTGTTCTATCCTCTCTAAATATCCGAACCACTTCAATCTGAACTATGCCTCTTCAGACCTCTGGATAATACTTTTAGTATTCTGGTGATTCGTTTATGGTGATACCTTTTTTAATCTGAGACGTTAGAGAGTATTCTTATAGTTAACTAGTGTAGTCTTACTTGCTTTGATAACATACAGGTTTACATATTTTGTGCAAATGATCTTCTATCGGTAAAATAAAGAAGCATTATTAAAAAAAATGGTAGGTGTGAAGGCCGACCCTGAGATCAATGCTCCAGCAGCGGGAGCATGAGCGTGGTTTGCACTCACTTATTGTAGGACGCACACTGCCACTTCTCATACTTGACCTTCACCTAACAAGAGCCAAGTGTCACCTGCACAAGACGCGACTCGATCTGATTCACTACAAATATGAACTCTTTATAAACCTAATGATGTGAATGTTGAGGATACACTGTAGATGAGGATACACTGTAGATGAGGATACACTGAAGATGAGGATACACTGAAGATGAGGATACACTGAACATGAGGATACACTGAACATGAGGATACACTGAATATGAGGATACACTGAAGATGAGGATACACTGTAGATGAGGATACACTGAACATGAGGATACACTGAATATGAGGATACACTGAAGATGAGGATACACTGAAGATGAGGATTCACTGAAGATGAGGATACACTGAAGATGAGGATACACTGAAGATGAGGATACACTGAAGATGAGGATACACTGAACATGAGGATACACTGAAGATGAGAATACACTGAACATGAGGATACACTGAAGATGAGGATACACTGAACATGAGGATACACTGAACATGAGGATACACTGAAGATGAGGATACACTGAACATGAGGATACACTGAAGATGAGGATACACTGAACATGAGGATACACTGAACATGAGGATACACTGAAGATGAGGATACACTGAAGATGAGGATACACTGAAGATGAGGATACACTGAAGATGAGGATACACTGAACATGAGGATACACTGAAGAAACATGAACAACCCATTGAGTTATAATTTAATGATATTGTCATATGGAAATACAAAGAAAAATATATTATCCCACATTTTTGTGAAATGGACTTAGCCATATTCAAATACACTTATACAGAAATTATTCTACATAGCAAATCTTTGACTTATAAACATTCCTCATTTACCTTGACCTTAATTAGAAAAGTTGAAATACATATTGTAGGAAGTATAGAATATGGAGAGTACGTGGTTAATGTCCCATTTAAGATTGTTGGTGCGGAATATTTTGTCGAATGGTTCTGTTGATAGGTTGAATACCTGGCTTGATGCTTGTGTGTGTGTACTCACCTAATTGTGGTTGCAGGGGCCGAGACTCAGCTCCTGGCCCCGCCTCTTCAATGATCGCTACTGGGTCCTACTCTCTCCCTGCTCCTTGAGCTTTATCATACCTCGTCTTAAAGCTATGTATGGTTCCTGCCTCCACTACATCAATTGCTAGACTATTCCACTTCCTGACTACTCTATGGCTGAAGAAATACTTCCTAACATCCCTTTGACGCATCCGAGTCTTCAACTTCCAATTGTGACCCCTTGTCTCTGTGTCCCATCTCTGAAACATCCTGTCTCTGTCCACTTTATCTATTTCACGCAGTATTTTGTTTGTCGATATCATGTCTCCACTAACCCTCCTGTCCTCCAGTGTTGTCAGGCCGATTTCCCTTAACCTTTCTTCGTAGGACATTCCCCTTAGCTCTGGAACTAACCTTGTCGCAAACCTTTGCCCTTTCTTTAATTTCTTGACGTACTTCACCAGGTACGGGTTCCAAACTGGTGCTGCATACTCTAGTATGGGCCTGACGTACACAGTGTACAGTGTCTTCAACGATTCCTTATTAAGATGTCGGAATGCTGTTCTTAGGTTTGCTAGGCACCCATATGCTGCAACAGTTATTTGGTTGATGTGCGCCTCAGGAGATGTGCCTGGTGTTATACTCACCCCAAGATATTTTTCCTTGAGTGAGGTTTGTAGTCTCTGGCCCCCTAGACTGTACTCCGTCTGCGGTTTTCTTTGCCCTTCCCCGATCTTCATGACTTTGCACTTGGTGGAGTTGAGCTCCAGGAGCCAATTCCTAGACCAGTTCTGCAACCTGTACAGATCCCTTTGTAGTTCTGCCTGGTCCGCGTCCGATTGAGTCCTTCTCATGTGTGTGTACTCACCTAGTTGTACTCACCTAGTTGTGGTTGCAGGGGTCGAGACATAGCTCCTGGCCCCGCCTCTTCACTGGCCGCTACTGGGTCACTCTCCCTGCGCCATGAGCTTTATCATACCTCTTCTTAAAGCTGTGTATGGAACCTGCCTCCACTACATCGCTTCCCAAGCTATTCCACTTCCCGACTACTCTGTGACTGAAGCAATATTTCCTAACATCCCTGTGATTCATCTGAGTCTTCAACTACCAACTGTGTCCCCTTGTTGCTGTGTCCCATCTTTGGAAAATTCTGTCTCTGTCAACCTTGTCAATTCCTCTCAGTATTTTATATGTCGTTATCATGTCCCCCCTATCTCTCCTGTCCTCCAGTGTCGTCAGGTCGATTTCCCTTAACCTCTCCTCGTAGGACATACCCCTTAGCTCCGGGACTAATCTTGTTGCAAACCTTTGCACTTTGTCTAGCTTCTTTACGTGCTTGGATAAATGTGGGTTCCAAACTGGTGCTGCATACTCCAGTATGGGCCTAACGTACACAGTGTACAGGGTCCTGAACGATTCTTTATTAAGATGTCGGAATGCTGTTCTTAGGTTTGCTAGGCGCCCATATGCTGCAGCAGTTATTTGGTTGATGTGCGCCTCAGGAGATGTGCCTGGTGTTATACTCACCCCAAGATCTTTTTCCTTGATTGAGGTTTGTAGTCTCTGGCCCCCCTAGACTGTACTCCGTCTGCGGTCTTCTTTGCCCTTCCCCAATCTTCATGACTTTGCACTTGGTTGGGTTGAACTCCAGGAGCCAATTGCTGGACCAGGCTTGCAACCTGTCCAGATCCCTTTGTAGTTCTGCCTGGTCCTCGTCCGATTGAATTCTTCTCATCAACTTCACATCATCTGCAAACAGATGTGTGTGTACTCACCTATTTGTACTCACCTATTTGTGGTTGCAGGGGTCGAGTCATAGCTCCTGGCCCCGCCTCTTCACTGATTGCTACTAGGTCCTCTCTCTCCCTGCTCCATGAGCTTTATCAAACCTAGTCTTAAAACTATGTATGGTTCCTGCCTCCACTATGTCGCTTTCCAAGCTATTCCACTTCCTGACAACTCTATGACTGAAGAAATACTTCCTAACATCCCTTTGACTCATAGGAGTCTTCAACTTCCAATTGTGACCCCTTGTTTCTGTGTCCCCTCTCTGGAACATCTTGTCTCTGTCCACCTTATCTATTCCTCGCAGTATTTTATATGTCGTTATCATGTCTCCCCTAACCCTCCTGTCCTCTAGTGTGTGTGTGTGTGTGTTAGTTACCATTTTGTCCTAGGCACATGTCGATTAGACACTAGGCCTGTTGTATGTGTGTGTGTGTGTGTGTAACGAAACCTTTCGAAATGTTTCGGCCCCGCCGGGAATTGAACCCGGGCCCTCCGTGCGTGAAGCAAGAGCGCTAGCCACCATGCCATCGGGGCGTAAATGTGTGTGTATGTGTGTGTGTGTGTGTGTGTGTGTGTGCGTGTGTGGGAGGGTGGGTGTTTGGTTGTGTGTGTATACGAGAGAGAGAGAGAGAGAGAGAGAGAGAGAGAGAGAGAGAGAGAGAGAGAGAGAGAGAGAGAGAGAGAGAGAGAGAGAGAGAGAGATAGAGATCGTAAGAATGGTAAGTTAGAACAAATCGGGAAATATTTTAATATTTATTCAGGAGCTTTTAATTAATGTATTTGATTTAATCTAATTTATCACAGAAATAATTGGTTATTTCGCAGTGCTTTCCTGCAGGCATTATCAGCCAATTAAATTTGATTACGTCAGCCTATCGTCCAATAAATTCCGGCCTACCATATGCGTCTGTCTGACGCTCAGAGCTTCCTCTGTCTACTGTGTCTCTGATTTACGAGTTTAACTGTTGTTAGAATCTGTTTCTATTTACAATGAAAAACCGCAAATAATGATACCAAAAATTCAAGTAATTTTGAAATTATGGAATAACAGAAATTGTATTAAACTAGTAGTGTTATTATTCAGTTATGTCATTGTATCAGAAATAATATTGTTCAATAATCATTCTATTGATTCAGTAGTAGTTGTACATTTATTGTCTACAACACCGACAACATGAAGAATTAGACACATGTGCAACATCTGGGTGTCGTTATTGTAGAGGTGTCACCATCCAGTGGCTTCATCAATACAAATTCAAGGACATAACTGGAAGACAGAGGAACTGTATACAAAAGATGAGGGAGCTAAGGGACTGATCACTTCAATTTGTATTGATAAAGTCACTGGTGGGCGAAACGTCTACAATAAAGATACCCAGATGTTGCACATGTGTCCAATTTCTTCATTCAGTAGTAGTAATATTATATATCATTAGTAATAACAATGCAGTAATTTATAACATTACTCGACCGTCATTATAATATTACAATAGAAATAGTAGCATGTGCTATAAACATAAAATAAATATATACATCTTTCTATTACAGAGCCACCTTAAAAGATCATAAGAACAAATGAATATTATAAGACTACAATAGGAAGGTCTGGCACAAACTCCAGCACGACCCCTATCATGACCGTCTAACTCATATATAAAACTGTTATAATTATTCCCTAAGTGACGCTACTTGGGAATTTGTTCCACTCGTTTAATACTTTATTTCACGATCAGTACATCTCAATATTCTCTCTAAATATTAATTTGTTCAACTTGGATTTATTTCTGCAAATACTAATCTTGGAGAGAGAATTTTATAACGTGATTTTTATTTGTTAATTTGTCTTCGTTTCAGTTTGTTCACTTTTAACATATAGATGAGAAATGAGCTTCATTATCAAATTGTGTCCTTATCAAAGAAATACAAATTTGAAGGATAGCCCTGGAAATTTGACTACACTTCTTGTCATATTCACCAGACTCCCTTATTTTTTCCCGCATTCATTTTGACTAAAATCTACATTATTTATCTAGTGTCATATTATATTCTAACTTTAAGATTAGAACCTTAAATTTGTTCTCGTCTCCTTTTTCTTCAATAAATAAGTGAACTATCATGATCATTGTTTAGCTTTCTAGCGTCTTCCTCCTGGAGTCTCCCTGCAGGGTGTTCCGGGGGTCAACCTGCAGGGTGTTCCGGGGGTCAACCTGCAGGGTGTTCCGGGGGTCAACCTGCAGGGTGTTCCAGGGGTCAACCTGCAGGGTGTTCCAGGGGTCAACCTGCAGGGTGTTCCGGGGGTCAACGTCCAGGGTGTTCCGGGGGTCAACCTGCAGGGTGTTCCGGGGGTCAACGCCCCATGACATGTCCTTAATTGCTTCTTTCAGTACTGTTAGGGTTATATCAGAAATTCTCGAAAAAAAAAATTGACTTGATCGTATAAATCTAAATTAGATTGTCCACGCTTTGTCTGATTAACTGCTCACTTTAGTATCTCACTCATTTCTCTGTTGTCATTGGTGTAAGTCACGATGCATTTGAAAATAAATATATTTGAATTTCTTTCAATTTCAGTTACTGTTTTTTATCTGTTTTCCTAAGATCCTTTATCTTAAGTTCAATACTTTCTATTTCTCTAGCCAGTGTCTCTTGTATTTCAGATAGATGAACCCCTTACAAAAGCTCTGTGATTCTTCTCCTTTGACTGTACAGGGAACGTCTCTCTCTTTCTACGTTACATCTCTTTCCTTTCCTTAGAGGAATGTGCTCTGATCATACTTTAAGTGACCAATAATTAATTTTTTCTAGGCACTGGTTCGGATCTGACTTATTTAAGATACTTAAGCAGACAGATAATTTGATCCCACTGGATGTTTTTGCTGTTCAGGAGACCGGCAGATAAAACTCTGAATTTCGATTAGGTTGTGATCCGAATTTTTTGACTTTGATATTCCAATATAATTGGTCAATTAGCAAGAATTCATTACAACTAAATCCTTTCTAAAATTTTCTCTTATACGTTTAAAGATATGTTTTTTTTCATTTGTGTCATTGTGAAAATTTATAATTTTGTACTAAAAGAACCTTAGAAAACTTACCTAACTTTATTATATAAGCGCAATTTTATTTAGCCTAATCCAACTAAATGTATTTTAGAAAAGTTTTACAATAATTTAATAATAAACAAACACAATTAAATATATTTTTTTCGATAGGTTCAGAATGATTTTTGCGAAATTATTGCATATATATATATATATATATATATATATATATATATATATATATATATATATATATATATATATATATTATATATATATATATATATATATATATATATGATGGCAAAGAACCACGTGGGGAGTAAAATTATTGTTCTATGCCTTTCGTGTTGCAATCAACACATCATCAGGAGCTTGCAATGTTGCAGAAAAGCATGATATGTATTCATTATTCAATATCAGTGGCGGGTTGTTCAAATTACCTGGAGTTTACCTGGAGAGAGATCCGGGGGTCAACGCCCCCGCTGCCCGGTCTGTGACCAGGCCTCATGGTGGAACAGAGCCTGATCAACCAGGTTGTTACTGCTGGCCGCACGCAGTCCAACGTACGAACCACAGCCCGGCTGGTCAGGAACCAACTTTAGGTGCCTGTCCAGTGTCTGCTTGAAGACAGCCAGGGGTCTATTGGTAATCCCTCTTATGTACGCAGGGAGGCAGTTGAACAGTCTTGGGCCCCTGACACTTATTGTGTTGTCTCTCAACGTGCTAGTGGCACCTCTGCTTTTCATTGGGGGGATGTTGCATCGTCTGCCAAGTCTTTTGCTTTCGTAGGGAGTGACACTCGTGTGCAAGTTTGATACTAATTACTCTAGGATTTTCTAAGTGTATATAATAATGTATCTCTCCCGCCTGCGTTCTAGGGAGTACAGGTTTAGGAACTTCAAGCGTTCCCAGTAATTGAGGTGGTTTATCGCAGTTATGTGTGCCGTGAAGGTTCTCTGCACATTTTCTAGGTCAGCAATTTCACCTGCCTTGAAAGGTGCAGTTAGTGTGCAGCAATATTCCAGCCTAGATAGAACAAGCGACCTGAAAAGGTTCATCATGGGCTTGGCATCCGTGGTTTTGAAGGTTCTCATTATCCATCCTGCTATTTTTCTAGCAGATGCGATTGCTACAGTGTTATGGTCCTTGAAGGTGAGATCCACTGACATGATCACTCCCAGGTCTTTGACATTAGTTTTTCGCTGTATTGTATGGTTGGAATTTGTTTTATACTCCGATGAGATTTTAATTTCCTCACGTTTTCCATATCGGATTAATTGAAATTTCTCATCATTGAACTTCATATTGTTTTCTGCAGCCCATTTAAAGATTTGGTTGATGTCTGCTTGGAGTCTTGCAGTGTCTTCAATGGTGGACACTGTCATGCAGATTCGGGTGTCATCTGCAAAGGAAGACACGGCACTGTGGCTTATATCCCTGTCTATGTCTGATATGAGGATGAGGAACAAGATGGGAGCGAGTACTGTGCTTTGTGGAACAGAGCTTTTCACCGTAGCAGCCTCAGACTTTACTCTGTTGGCTACTACTCTTTGTGTTCTATTTGTTAGGAAATTATAGATCCATCTGCCAACTTTTCCTGTTATTCCTTTATCACGCATTTTGTGTGCTATCACACCATGGTCACACTTGTCAAAGGCTTTTGCAAAGTCTGTTTATATAACACCTGCATTCTGTTTGTATTCTAGAGCATTCAGGACCTTGTCGTAGTGGTCCAGTAGTTGGGACAGACAGGAGCGACCTGCTCCTCATGGGTATCTAGACGAGTGGCGATCTTGCTTCTTAGAACCCTTTCAAAGATTTTTACGATATGGGACGTTAGCGCTATTGGTCTGTAGTTCTTTGCCAATGCTTTACTTCCCCCTTTTTGGAGTGGGACTATGTCTGTTGTTTTTAGTAACTGCAGGACGACCCCAGTGTCCATGCTCCCTCTCCATAGGATGTTAAAAGCACGTGATAGGGGCTTCTTGCAGTTGTTGATGAACACGGAGTTCCATGAGTCTGGGCCTGGGGCGGAGTGCATGGGCATGTCATTTATCGCCTTTTCGAAGTCATCTGCCGTCAGGATAATGTCAGATAGGCATGCATCTACCAAGTTCTGTGGCACTCTCATAAAACAATCATTTAGGTCTTCTTCTCTCAGTCTGGTTAGCGGCTCGCTAAAAACTGAGTCATACTGGGACTTTAGTAACTCACTCATTTCCTTGCTGTCATCTGTGTAGGACCCATCCCGTTTAAGTAGGGGCTCAAGACTGGATGTTGTTCTCGACTTTGATTTGGCATAAGAAAAGAAATACTTTGGGTTTCTTTCAATTTCATTTATGGCTTTTAGTTATTCCCGCGTTTCCTGATTCTTGTAAGATTACTTTAGTTTTAGTTCGATGTTTGCTATTTCTCTGACCAGTGTCTCCCTACGTATTTCAGATATATTGGCCTCTTGTAGCTGCTCTGTTATTATTTGCCTTCGCCTGTATAGGGAGCACCTTTCTCTTTCTCGTTTACATCTTCTCCTCTTTTTCCTTAAGGGAATTTGCCTTGAGCAAACCTCAAGTGCCACAGAGTTAATTTGTTCTAGACATAGATTAGGATCAGTGTTGCTTAGGCTATCTTCCCAGTTTATATCATTTAGGACTTGGTTTACTTGGTCCCACCTAATGTTTTTGTTATTGAAGTTGAATTTGGTGAAGGCTCCCTCGCGACTGATCACATTTTGTCGGTCTGGGGCTCCCCGCATACATGTCTGGACCTCTATTATGTTGTCATCTGAGTATATTGTTTTTGATATAATGACATTTCGTATCAGATCATCATTGTTAGTGAAGATGAGGTCCAGCGTATTCTCCAATCTTGTAGGATTTATTATTTGCTGGTTTAAGGTGAATTTAAAAGCTCGTGTGTATGCGAGTTTTCATCTGAGCTGCCTCCTGGTGTTATCTCTGCTACCACATTATTTGCAATATTCCTCCATTTTAGGTGCCTTAGGTTGAAATCCCCCAGGAGCAAGATGTTGGGGGCAGGAGCTGGAAGGTTTTCCAGACAGTGGTCAATTTTCAGAATCTGTTCCTGGAATTTTGGGACGTTGCATCCGGAGGCTTGTATACAACCACGGTGACCAGGTTTTGATTCATTTTTAGTTGAGGCAATAGTACACAGTCAAAAATTGGGCTCTTATACGAATACATTGGATTGTCTTAAATGTAGTGCCACACCGAGGAATTAGGACCTACTTTTGCTGAATTTTCTGAAGGTTGAACCAGAGTTTGCCTCAGAATCATGTGGGATGAATATACGTGGCCGTATTCCTTGTAATTACAGATACCTCCCCCATTAAATGAGTTTATTTTAATGCGCCCCGTTTCTTTAGTATAAATTATAGATGTCTCCCTTTAAATGGTCTCGTTTTCTCGTCCCTTTAAATGGTCTCGTTTTCTCGTCCCTTTAAATGGTCTCGTTTTCTCGTCCCTTTAAATGGGCCCGTTTTCTTGTGTATGGTTACTCTATAGATAATTGCTAGTGACTTCTATATCACTGACAATATAATTATGTATGTAAAATTACTTATGTCACAGCGGAGCATGACCGATTTTTTTATAATTGCCATGTTACGTTCTTTTAAGCAACTATTACATTATCAGTGTTTGCGGGCTTTTCCTAATGCTATAATATTAAACTCTTTCTGGCTATGGGTTCTGGTATCCTGGAGGCATTTCCTATTCCCTTCTCTTTGTCTCTCCCTCACTCCAGTGATGACGTCCCCAGGGATCGTATTTGCTTGAACATCCTCCTCTTTTCTGCAACTCTATAACTACTCCCCCCATGGTTGTTTTGAATCCTGTATTTCTTAGTTTGCGATATTTCCTTCTAGCTATTCCCAATTCCTCTCAGGGCACTTCCCCTAGCAACTCCCATCCTCACCGACCATAGGTGTATTTGCGGTAGGGCGACGGATGATTAATTCGGACTTGATGGTCTCGTGTGTCACACATCAGAGGGAAGTATGCTAGACATGAGGGGGTCACGGACATCATAAAGAGAAGCCTCGCCACAGCCCGTTGCCCAGCTCAACGGGAACCCCAAATGCAGAGGTCTGATGGAAGTCAAAAGCGTCCTCATGGAGCCACTATGCTACCCTGGAAGGATGATAAGAAGATTGCTTGGGACTACATCAGTGCCACCACAATGGCAGAAACCTACTTGTCATACTCCGAAGCTGAAGGTGGTGGAGCTGCCAGTTGCAGGGAGACCCAGAAGACCCACAAATATGAAGACCCTCCCCCTTGCTATAACTTCTTCCCAATAGGGTCGGAGACCCTTGGAGCATGGGGAAGGTGTGCTCCAAAGTTCCTCAAAGAGCTGGGTGAAATACTCATCATAGAAACCAGGGACCACAGGGCGGCCAGCTTCCTCTTTCAAAGACTCAGTGATGCGATCCAGAGGGTAAATGCATTCTTGGCACGTGGCCCACCGCCGGGGAGCTGGACGAAGTATTCGAGATGTAGTTCTGAGTTGTTATCTATGTTGTTCTACTCCCTATTGTATCTTTGTCAATGTATTTTGTCTTCAAATAAAATTTATATAAAATATAGGGGGTGTTAGGAAAAAACAATTTTCAAACAGCTTCAGGGAGAACCTTGAGTTTTCCTTGA